>JAUZST010050999.1:7435-24813 GCA_034779995.1 Parotocinclus haroldoi | reverse complement strand
ATAATAATAATAATAATAATAATAATAACAACAACACTAATAATAATAAGAATAATAATAAGAATAATAATAATAATAACAATAATAATAATAATAGTATGCTTGATAATAAAAATAATATGCTTAAGAATAATAATATTATGCTTAAATATAATAATAATAATAATAATAATAATAATAATAATAATAATAATAATAATAAAATTTGACAATATATACATAATAATGTGTTATAATTCATAAATAAAAATAAATATTTTGTGGTTTATATATTTAAAATAAGATGTCATGGTTTTATTTGTCGTTTTGCATCTTGTTTTGTCATTGCACCTCTTTTCAGTGTCATTTTCAGACAAAGCTTAATAAGTAATAATTATAAATAATAAATGACAGCACAGTGAAAAAAAGAAGAAACTGTCATCCTACCACCACCACGTTTCGCAGACGTGCTAGCCACCTAATAAACAGGGATGGATTTCTAGCTAACATGCATGGTGTTTTGGTTGGGTCACATCATCACGATCTGAACCCAGAACTCTGACACTTTTTTTTTTCCGGCCCCAAAAACTAATTAAATCGTTTGACAGGTGAGGAACGGGTCATTAGAGAGCCGTCGACAGCTTTTCTATCCGTCCTGTCTGCAGTAGCCGTTTTCATTAACGCTCAGCACGGTGTGTTAGCGGCTAAAGAGTAAACAATCATATGATAGATTTGTGTGACAGAGAGGGAAACTCAGGACGGCTTTATTTACCACGAGCAGCAGAGAAAAGGAACATAAAGCAACAGGCTTTTCTTTAATAGTCCTGCTTCCTCGTGTTGCTCAAACCCAACCTTCCTTCCAGTCGAATGTTTAAAGCCCCCGTGTCGACGCCCTCGTATTATTTTCTTCTGCAGGAATCCATCTGCCATGCCAGTTTCATTAGCTGCACCCCTTCCCCCCGAAACGGAAATCCCCTCTGTTTGATTTGATAGCAGAGACATGACTGATAGAACCACGCAGATCCAGCGAATATAAATAACAAGCTCGGAGGCGACCGTTACCTACCTACGTACGGGACGGGGGGAGGGGGGGGTGCACATACTTCTGGAGCTGACCCTTACGCTAGATTTGTTCCCATTTTCAGGACGCGGAGCTGCCCTGGATCTAACATTTGGGGGGAATAAAAGGGTGACGCTTTAGGGCTCTTTCTGGGTGTTATGTTTATCTGTTCTTCCAAACTGAAGCTCCCCAGAGGGTTCCTCGTAGTTTTGCCTCCTGAGGCGTGAGAGTTTAACAGATGATCATCCCTGTTCTCCCTCCAGTCAGCACGCAGTTAGACGAAGCACCCTGTCCATGAAGATGTCATGGTTGAACCGAGCAGGGTAAAACACCTCGGGGTTTGGGATTTATGAGCTGCACGGCTTTGGAAGTGATTTTACCTCCGTGCTGTTTAATCGATTGAGGTATGGATTAACCGTATCATCTCCTCAAATCCTTCTCCAGGCTGGCAGGAGATCTCGTCGTCCTACAGAGATGGTACAATGGAACTGGAAGTGGAACCCACACACACATGCAGATAACGGATTTACATGACCAGTGGTAGTAAAGAGGAGAAGAGGTGAGCATCTTCAGAACACCTTCCCAACGTCACAACAATGGGTTCCATCTCAGAGAAGATCTGAGGAGATTCTATCCATCTTCTCCATCTTATAGATGAACAGAGAAAAAGATCTGAGCTCAGGCTCAGTTATAAGATCAGTTTTAATCGACGTTATACAGCATTTGGGGATTTTTTTTCCTTGCCACTACTCTGCTGTAGGAATATAGAAAGGAATAAAAGAATTCGATTTTTCAGAATGATGAACCTTTAATTAATATTCTCCGCCTCTCTTTTGCTCCGATGCCAGCTGTACCAGCCTTTATTTACTACCAGCGGGCACCATGAGAATGATGAATTCCACTGAGGGATTTTGGGAAAATGAAATGGCTGCAGGAAATAAGCAGAGTTAAGTTCTTACCTCAACCAAAACATTCAAAAAGTTCAACTTTATTCCATTCTTTGGCCCAATCTGACTGTGGATTAGTGGAACTGTCAGATCCTAAGTCAGAATTAAGATTATTAAGTCAGAATTGTCAGATATTAAGTCAGAATTATTAGATATTAAGTCAGAATTGTAAGATATTAAGTCAGAATTATGAGATATTAAGTCAGAATTGTCAGATATTAAGTCAGAATTGTAAGATATTAAGTCAGAATTGTAAGATATTAAGTCAGAATTGTGAGATATTAAGTCAGAATTATGAGATATTAAGTCAGAATTATGAGATATTTAGTCCGAATTATGAGATATTAAGTCAGAATTGTAAGATATTAAGTCAGAATTGTGAGATATTAAGTCAGAATTATGAGATATTTAGTTAGAATTATGAGATATTAAGTCAGAATTATGAGATTTTTAGTTAGAATTATTAGATATTAAGTCCGAATTATGAGATATTAAGTCAGAATTGTAAGATATTAAGTCAGAATTATGAGATATTAAGTCAGAATTATGAGATATTGATTCAGAATTGTGAGATAACTTGTAATTAATGGTAAATAAATAAGCAGTGAACCATAAGGAACCATAAGGAACCATAAGGAACCATAAGAGATCTTTTCTGAGCTGCAGCTGTAAGATGAACGCTTAATGAATGTTGGGTTGTTTTTTGTTGTTAGTAAAAAAAAAAACGAACAACAATAATAAAAATGGAAATGGACTTTTTTCGTTTATTTATTTATTTATTTGGTTGACTTTCCCTTCCCCTACAGAGCTTCTGTAGCTATGCTTCCCCACTGAGGGAAATGAATAATGGTGAGAATAACGGTTTGCTTTCACTGCCCGTTTCTTCTTTTATATTACAGTCTGACCTAGACGGGGTCGTAACAGCGTGATAAAATCGGCTTCAATAAAAAACCTGAAGCCACATGGTGCTGTTAGATCTGTCGATTTCTGCAGGCTTCTGTTTCGCTTTCTCCACACACATCCACAGCTTCTCATCCATCCTCAATCATTTACCAAGCTACCAACCACAGAACCGCACTCTGAAGCGTTTATAGAGTGAACTTACACCACCCTCTCTTATTTATTACGCCTTTTGACCCGTCCTGTCTGAGCAAACTCCACATTCCGCTTCGTTCTACACTGATTGTTTCGGCTCAGAGGGAACTGAGGAAAACGTGACTCATTTGGAATCACCTTTCTATTTATATCGACTTTTTTTTTTTACCCACTTTGCCCACATAATACCAACCGGGCATCGTTTAAACCCCACAGCCTACCCGAGTACTGCTGCCTAGCATGTGCACCCCTTTATGCCCACAGCGTGCCATCTTGTGACGTGTACTTCCAGTAGGATAACGCTCCTCGTCCCAACGTGCAAATCATCTCCACAACCAGAATCATCTCATCAACCAGATCTCAATCCAACAGGGACAGGGTTTTTGGGATGTGCAGCCGACAAATCTGATGCCACCGTGTTAATATAACCCGAATCTCACACTAATGTTTCCAGGAGGTTGTTGGATCGATGGTAGGCAGAATTAAGGCGGGTCTGAAGGAAAGAAGGAGTTATGTTTCCTACAGTATTTGGTCCTAATTGATAATTAGAGGTAATTAAGCGTAATTAAGCCTTTAGGCCTTTTCACACTGAGGACCATTTTTTACGCCGCCTGTTAACTCCGCCCTTCACACAGAGTCCTAAAGTAGTGACGTCCTGTGACGCTGAGTCACATTTTTAATCCGATTTCTGCCTTAAAATCAGGCTGACCAATCAGAGCTCGGTTGCCGGGCAGAACAGCTCATATATAAGAGCTTATAGGAAGTGATAATGAGAGTGAAATTGAAACTGGAATTGATTTCTGTAGAGATTTTTATAACGGAGCATTGTCTAAAAGCACCTTTATAATATTATATGATCTTAAAAATCCAAGCCTGGGGCGACAGTGGCAAGGAAAATCTCCCTGAATAAAGAAGCAAGAAACCCTGGGAGGAACCAAGACTCAAAAAGTGGGGGGGACTGAGGCATGACGTTGTAGAAATAATAAAACTAAGTAAATAATAGAATTTAAATCAGTAATAAAATTTAAATTAGTAACAAAATTCAAAACAAAGAACAAAATAGATTTTTAAATGATGACTAAATGACTGAGGGAGTTCCTGCACTCTGGTGGGACTGGGTTCTGTTGATGGAGACCAGTAGAGTGATGCCTTATGTGGAGGAACATCTGAGTGTGTGGTTCTGGAACTGGTACCGGAACATTAGTTCTGAGAGAAAAGAGAAAATGTAGTTACTTAGGGGTGGAGAACGATGGTGAGAAAGCTCACAGTGACTGGATGGATGGATTGCTGCTGCTGAATCATCTCACTTCGTTATGGATGGCTCCCGGCAGATACCAGGGCCGTCCCAGATCACAAAGGGACCCCATGAGGGGCACGTTTAGGTGAATACTGTAGGAAAAGGCGGGTTTTTGGTATCTGGCATCTCATGAATGAATCCGGCGTGTGATCTGTTGCTTTTGCAGATATTATTGATAAGATCATTAAATAATTTAGCTCCTTCACAGCTCCACTGTTTTATCCTGAGTGATTATAGTACGGTTTAATTGCTGCTTTATGGCGTGTGGATTCTCAGGAGTAATAAAAAGTAATAAACTGATGGAGATATTACTCTGATTTATCCTGAGACACATCACATTCTTATACACACTGGTTCCGGTACCAGTTCCTCTTCTTATACTCACTGGTTCCGGTACCAGTTCCTCTTCTTATACTCACTGGTTCCGGTACCAGTTCCACTTCTTATACTCACTGGTTCCGGTACCAGTTCCTCTTCTCATACTCACTGGTTCTGGTACCAGTTCCTCTTCTTATACACACTGGTTCTGGTACCAGTTCCACTTCTTATACTCACTGGTTCTGGTACCAGTTCCTCTTCTTATACACACTGGTTCTGGTACCAGTTCCACTTCTTATACACACTGGTTCTGGTACCAGTTCCTCTTCTTATACACACTGGTTCTGGTACCAGTTCCTCTTCTTATACACACTGGTTCTGGTACCAGTTCCAGTCCTCACACTAAAAAGTTCCGGTACCAGTTCCAGTTGTAATTGCTTTATTTCCTATATGATGAGGTAATATAAAGAATGTTGCCATGTATTTACTATTTAAGGATGTAAATAATATTCTCCCTCGGTGCAGGGATTTATGGCCCCTCTGCCCCCTTTACCTGCCCCCTTTAGGGTGGGCACGGTGCCCTGGCACATTGCTTATTTAAATGTGTTTTTTTTTCGGCTTATCTCCTTCCTTCACCAGCCTGATGATGATGGGAAGAACCTGAATCCTCGTCCTCTTGGCATGGATTCCAAACCAGCCCGGAATTATTTGCCCTTTCCAAATCACAAGCTGAATGGAAATGCCAGGGGTGTTAAAAATGCCACAGCACGCTGACGTACAGAGCTTAAACTTTCTATACAACGCTACAACGCCTAGCCAACGGATTTAGCTGTAAAGCTCTGCACTCTCATTCAGTTTTACATGAACATAACACAATAAAAGTCATTTTAACAATCAATGGATTTCATGGCACCATGCCAGGTACAAAGTGCCAGTCCATCTCTAGGGAAATTAAATGACTCGTTATTGTAGAGATGCCCACATCCTGCCACTGTGTGATGCCCAAGCGGGCCGGGTGGCACCTCTGGGGTGACGGCCTGCAATGTGGCTGCTCCATCAGACCCCGTTTAGACCCTGTACCCTGTAAAGTTCAAACCTGGCAACCCTGAGCTGAACAGCGATTCTACTCGAACGCCAAAAGTTTTAGGACGGCACAATCTCCTCTTTTGGGACCTTCATGCAGGAACAAAGCAGCACCATCAGAGCGTATTTCGGATTTCCCTCTCGCTCTCCGGGTGACGCCAGCTTGTCATGCATGAAATAAGGAGAGACGGGTATTAATTAATGAAGATAAATTAGTTGGAGCCGAGCAGCGAGCTGGAAGCACGGCAGGTGGAGCGTTTCCGCAGGTGCTTCCGCAAACCCCACGCCACCAGGACTGGGAAAGCAAGCTGGGTTCAGCTGGCACCGCCCGGCCCGTAAGCTTTCCGAGGCACTTTCAGGAGTTTGGAAATGAAACATGAGAACTTAATATTACACAAACGACTCGCGCTAGGATTCAGGTTTATCTCCAGATCTCCCAAATACAGCGGCCTGGTCAGGAGAAGAACCACAACCTGTGGCCCTTTGGCACGGACTCTAACCCAGCCTGGATTATTATTATTATTATTATTATTATTATTCTTTCTATTGCAGGAACATAAAACACTCGGTCACTACGGTAACGTCCACTTTCGTTTCGGTTGCTTTTGCAGCTTTCCGTTTGTCGTCTCTTCACATGGACCTTCAGACGGCGATCTGGACCACCTTTCCACCAATAGATGGAGATGATGCCAGCTTACTCCGGCTGGTGAAATGCCAAACCCCCCCCCCCTTCCCGCCCGGGGGGGGTTAACAGGAGTTCACAGACGATGTGTTGGAGCAGCGTCTGGGTTCTGAGCGCTCAGTCAGGCGAGAGTCTGAATTAGTATTTGTGCCTCGTCCTCCTCTCTTCACGTTCACCTCTGGGTAATTTAACATGGATAGCGCTGTTAGCGCTGTTAGCGCTGTTAGCTCTGTC
Organism: Parotocinclus haroldoi; assembly: GCA_034779995.1. Lineage (NCBI taxonomy): Eukaryota > Metazoa > Chordata > Actinopteri > Siluriformes > Loricariidae > Parotocinclus > Parotocinclus haroldoi. The sequence continues at coordinate 18,118 of JAUZST010050999.1, read as the reverse complement.
GCCTGGTTCAAACCCAAATGTCAGAGCAAAAATCACCACGCATTATCGGAGCTCACTCATCCACAGATGATCTACAGACGGCATTCATAACGCTCCGCTCGCCCCTCTCCATCTCCACGATCCCGGCAGATAGGTGGCGTTGCAGATCACAGACGGGGATTAGAACCTCGGGGTGAAGGTCTGTTTACTCAGGATGAAGATCTGAAGCCACCTCAGGCCCCTCAGACACAACACACACCGGCTTTTGGAGATAATATAAAGAGCTAATTATGGTGACGTCTGGATGCCGACTTGTACTTTATTTTAAGAGGCTGTTCGTCTCCTCCGGGGTAGCAATGCTGGACCCCGAGTAATTGCCCCGTATCAGGGTGAGATTTCCTAGCGCCAACGCCAGCCATACCCAATGGTAATTACTCTCGTTTTGGATTTAAATTCGTTATATGTGAAGGAGCGGAGGATCATCAGGCTTATTTATAAAGCTCTAAAGTTTTAGTCCCAATAACAAAAATGTAGCTGGTGTTAGATGTTAGGGCTCAGTCAGAAATGTTACGGGACGATTATACAGCATCAGCAGATCCTTCTTTTCTTTCTTATCCCCTTCGAGACGCCGTCTTTCGTTAAACGCCGCCCACGTCCATTCATGGACCTGTTAAGTCCGGATCTTAATCTTAAACCCAAACGAGCTGCTCGTGATCCACAAACTCCGACTTTAATGATTCAGACTCGTTCTTCGACTTCACATGAAGAGCTTCAGATAAATAAAACTTCTTCTTTTCTTAGTATTCTCTTTAGCTGTTCTTTTTCTCTCTTTTGTCTAAATTCTCTGTAGCGTTTCTACTTTTCTTTTTGTCATTCCTTCTTAATTTCTAGCTTATGAATCTATATAATAGAGTTTATTTTCGGGATAACAAACAGTTTTTGAGGGGGAACCATTGGAATTGGAACCATTTCAGCTCTAACAGGGCCGATCCTTCAACAAGTCCTCTTCGTCTTAAAGCAGAACAATAAAGTAACTCTTTTTTTTTTTTGCCTCTCTGACCATCGTCCTCGCTGAGTAAGGGGTAAAATAAACCTCCACCTTCCAAGTTTGTCACAGTGCCGGTTGATTTGAACTTTTTTAAACTATTGTCCTAAGTGTAGATCTGGGCATTGTCAGGTGATCAGCACGTTTATCTGCTTTCATTTCGGGGAATGAACACAGGAATAAATACTTCCGTTGCATTTTGCTTTTCAGTATTTATAGGAGTGCTAATCGTTTCGGGGGTTGGGGGCAGGGCATGCTTCTAAAAATCGATATGAATAAGGGCAGACGTGAGAAGATCTAAAAGCAGCTCTCCAATCTGAATGCTAGATGGACGCTTTTTGCGGTCGGAAGCATAAAAACGAGAGAGGTGAAAAAGAGAGAATAAATGCACGGCGAATCATCAGCTCTTATCTTCACTTCAAAGCAAAAAGGCAGGTTCCATCAGTGCTTAACTACAGCGCCGAGAGCAGAGACTGACCCACACTCTCCCGACCTCATTTATTCTTACACTAATTACCTCCCTCTATCTCTCACCCCGGCCTTCATTCAACATGTTTCCACTGCACAGAAGTATGTGAACCCCCGACTGACGGCCTGTTCAGACAATTTAGGGACGCATGATGGAAAAGGACCACCTGCCTTAGCTCAAAAAGAAAGAAAGAAAATAGTGACCAAAAAGGAAAGAAAGAAAAAGGATAGAAATACAAAAAAATATACGATACAAATATATAATATATATATATATATATAATACATAAATGCATAAAAATACAGGCAGACCCCCGCCGAGAAAGAAAAAAACACAGAGAAATACACAAATAACTAAATAATACGGAAATGCAGACAGAAAAACAGTAATACAGAAATAACAAAATAAAGAAATAAGTACAGAGATATACAGAAAGAAGCAAAGAAATACATAAATAAATAAATAAACAAAGACAGAACTAAATACAGAAAGAAAAAAACTCAAATAAATAAACATATTGAAATAAAAAAATTATAAATAAACAAAATAAATAAATAGAGAGATATACAGAAAGAAGCAAAGAAATACAGACAGAAATATAGACAGATTACATATATAAATAATATAGAAATAGAGAACTAAATATAGAAAGAAAAAAAAAACCCAGAAAAAGGAATGCAGAAAAATAAATAACCAAAATAAATAAAGAAATACGGAGATATACAGAAAGAAGTGAAGAAATAAATAAATACATTCCGAAAGAGAAAAAAAACCAAAGAAACCCAGAAATACAGGGGGGAAAAAAACCAAACCAAAAATACAGACCGACAGAAACAAAGAAAAGCTCGTCCCAGCTCTTCCAGACCTTTTACAACTCTCAAGTTGTTTTCTCATTTGGAGCTGCAGAAGGAGAGTTTGCATGTTCTCCCTGTCATTGCGTACTGATGATCGGCCGTTCTGATTGGACCCAGCGCTCGGTTAATTGGGGGTGATTAGTGTTAGGATGAGGATCGGGTGGGCCAGCTCAGACTGGGAATCCATCCTCGGTCCTCCTGTTCCACCTCAGCGCTCTCATGTCTTGTTTACGGTCAGGAAAAAAAAAAACCCGGGAGAAATGCATCTGAATTATTTAGTGTGTGTACACATTTTTCTCCTGCGGTAAATAAGTGTGCACCGGGAGAGCTGCCAAAGCCAACCTGGGCAGAACAAAGAGAACAAAAAGAGAAAACGGTGTAACAAATGGGCTTTGGCAGACGGGTTTGACCACCTTCCTCATGCTCCGAGTCAAATTATACCCTCTCGGTCCAAAACACACCAGCTTTAGCTGCAGGGCTGGGCTGCACAGCTTGTGTCTTTTCACACAGTATCGAGCAGATAATTTCAGTCTTTAGGCGAGAGCGCCGTGGGGGTGTAGCTGGTTCCTCTAAATGGACTTATAAATGAGCAGGTTGTTAAATCAGTCTGGTTTATACGGGGAAAAAAGAAAGGATTCAGCACGGAGCTGATTATAATCACAATCCAGCGTGATTCAGTACAGCTGGTTCACATTTTGTGATCTTAATCCTGGAAGTGTTGCTCCCCCCCCAAAAAAAAGTCATTTGATAGAGTTACGGTGTTAATAAGATGCTAAGATGTTCTGGTACTAGTTCCTGGCCTTACACTAAGATGTTCTGGTACTGCTTCCAGGCTGTACGCCAACGTGACGATCTCAGCCTGGGTTTGTTGGTTGTTTCACTAATTATCGTAAAAGCGAAGCCTAATGAACGAGTTCTGCAACAGCAATAAGTAGCTTTGTGTTTGAAAGCACCATTTCTCCATATAGGAGACTGTTCGGAGACTGGTGTAACAGCCAGTGCGCCCCCTACTGCATGAAATCGTATTGCAAGACTTCCTAAAACTCGAATGATTGTTTTTTTTTTTTTTACAGATTTTCTGTAATAATAATAATAATAATAATAATAATAATAATAATAATAATAATAATAATAAGGTGGTACAGCAGGACAGGGTTTAAAACTGTGATCTCACAGCTTCACAGAGACCCGGGTTCGAGTCCCAGGAGGATTTGTTTAGGTTTTGCATGTTCTCCTCCTCGTTAGTAAAACGTGAGTAAGAGTGACACCCTTTCCTTCTTGCAGTCGGAGGAAATCAGAATTTATTCCTGTTACGAAGAAATAAGAATAATAAAAATGTTTTACTGGGTCTGTTTTTTTTTCTTTACCAGCATGAATATTTTGGAGTTGCTGAATGTCACCGGATATGTAGCTCACAAAGGACTTCCAGAAGTGTGTGTGTGTGTGTGTGCTGGGAGGTGAAATAGATTTTAGAAAGGTAGTGATGGGACACATAAATATTGCACATGGAATAAAAATGGGTCCTGATGGAAGGCCGGTGCGTCACCGCTCCCTCTGTTTACTCCTGCTTAATGCCGTCCTGTGTATTCACACATCAACAAGCCAGGAGAAAATTGAGATGATGCCAGCGACTGATGAATATTAAGCGAGCCGAATGTAGAAAGCAACGCTGCACACACAAATTGCTTCGCCCGAGGACGTGACCAGACTACGTCCTCATTAATTCGGGTCCATCAGCGGATCCGTGGCTGCAGACTTACCTTACAAAAACGGTAACGTATCTCAGAGGCGCCGGAACTCCACCGACGGGCATTCGGTGCCATTTTTAGTTCATTAGACAGGGGAGAGGTTTAGGGGTTTGTCTAGGTAACGCTTCGCCGGGCTTACACCCTTTGGCCTAAAATACGATCAAAATACGATAAAAATGACTCATGTCATACCGTTTATAGCCACTAGGGACATAATCAGACAGATTTTTTGCTTTCTCAGCCTCTATTCCTGACGAGGGTCACAAATAAAACGTTAGCAAAAAGACAAAGTCTGATTGATTTTAAAGCATCTTTACCAAAGCCCCAAACTGAGCAATCCCGGGGTGACAGTGGCTGGGAAAATCCCTAAACGAACCAAGACTCATTTTTAGTATGAATAATTGCTCTCTACGGTATTATTTTTATTATTATATAAGACATTTCCCGTATTTTCCACTGGTATTTTAATAAAGAGACGGATTAAGAATGAGTTACGGTCTTTAAATGACTTCATTTAGTTCTTCATTGACTTGCACATATTGACCACGGAAGATCCAAAGCCTTTGCAAAATCAGTATTTATGTTCCTCAGATTAAATACAGGGTTTATTTTATTTTTGGAGTAGTTGTTTTTTTTTTTATTAATTGGAAGACATGCTGATTAGGGACTGATAACCTAGTTTTAGTAGCACACGTTTGAATAAATACGACGTTTTTCACTGATTACTTCAAATAAAATATCCCTAAAACAGATTTCTAATGCATGGATTGACATTTTATAATTTATTACTTATTAAAAATGAGAAACGTTTTCATAGTTTAAGTGAAAACCACTTGTTAATCCGCTGGACCTAATCAGATGCCCTCTGCTGGACAGGTGCGGTATTACACTTACACAAAGAGCCCAATATTGGAATTAAACCCAGTCTTTCTGTCTATCTAATTAAGCGCTGTTACTTAATAAACTTCTTACCAAATTATTTGTTAGTAATTAAGGAGCAAAACGTTATATCTTCAGTTCAGAGCAATAAAACAGCCGTAACATCCTGAATCTTAAGCCCAAACCTTACAGTCTGGATTATTTTAAAGAAACTCGAGGTGTAGAATCGAAAGGACACAAAGGTGAGAAAAAATAAAATACTATCCAAACAAATCGGCCAGAAAACAAAACCACTGAACAAACAGATTCTGTTTAAGATCAGACGAGCCTCTAAAATCTACCCCTGTGTGTCAAAGAGACTCAGCTTAACGACCTGCACGTGCCACTGATCAGTAAACTCCGATTCCGCATGAGAAGGGTATTGGCCCCCTGGTGGACAGGTGGTGTATTACAGTGAGTGTAGGGCACATTAAAAACAGAGTCAAGATTAGAAATGATCCAAAGAAATAATTATGCAGTTTAAATAAACAACCAGACATTATTTAATACATTTATTCATTAAGAAAAATCAAAAGCTACAATTTTACACACCTGTGTTTTTTTCTGTTTTTCCTTCTTTCAGTTTACCTTTTATCTTTCTTTTTTTCTATTTTTCTTTCTGTTTATCTTTTTTCTTTCTTTCTTTCTTCCTTTTTTCTGTTTATCTTTTTAACTTTCTTTCTTTCTGTTTATCTTTTATCTTTCTTTTTGTTATTTCTTACTTTTTTCTGTTTATCTTTCTTTCTTTTTTCATTCTATCTTTCTTTTTTCTGTTTATCTTTTTTTTCTTTCTTTCAGTTTATATATTTTTTTCTTTCAGTTTATCTTTATTTATTTTTGTTTATATTTTTCTTTCTTTCTTTCTGTTTATCTTTTTTTTCTTTCTTTCTGTTTATCTTTCTTTTTTTCTTTCTTTCTTTTTTCTGTTTTTCTTTCTTTCTTTTTTCATTTTATCTTTCTTTCTTTCTGTTTATATTTTATCTTTCTTTCTTTCTGTTTATATTTTTTTTCTTTCTTTCTTTTTATCTTTTTTTCTTTCTTTCTGTTTATCTTTTTTTTCTTTCTTTCTGTTTATTTATGGACACGCCTCTCTATCTCACACTTTATCTCTATATCTGTTGATTTCTTTTGATCCCTACCCCTCTATCTACCCTGCTCGAGAGAAAATGAATTAGACTTTTTGAACCTTTAGTCATCCAGCTACGCTACAGAAATAAATATTCCACTCTGGAGGAGGGAACGTGACCCGTAAGCGTTAGCTCACGGCCTGGATCTCCAGAAGCTGTTTGCTACACATAAGACGTCCTGTAGCCGAAACACGGAGGCGTCCAAATACTTTTGTCCTTGTATGTTAGTGTTCCTTGAGGGCTTGTTTTGGTTTGCGGATGGCCGTCTGCCCGTTCCTTGTGCCCGTCCGGTTGGTTAGAAGCTCATGCTGTGCTAAAAATGACTTGATGTAGACTCAGGCGGCGGGGGGTTCATGAGATTTGGGAGGATTTCTCAATGACTGTGCTATCGGCTCTGCAGAGGAACGGCGGGGCGGCTCCGATGTTAGAACACACGGCACAAAGCCGATAGTTCTGGTACCGTCACAATAATGTGGCAGGAACTAAAGGATCAGAACGATAATGATCTGAGGGCGGGAGTCTGAACTGAGATTTTAGAGAAACACGAGTTCAGGATGAGCGTGAGGATTAGATTAAAGCCGGGTTAGAGAAAGCTCAGCTTTAGAGGAATTAAACGATCTGTATTTAGGGTCGTCCCTGTTTTGCTGCCAGGGCACTGTGCCAACCCCGTGCCAACACACAGTCTGGTTATTAAACTTTCCTCACTTTTACCCTTCCCTTTTTATCCTTCTTACTTTCTTTCTGATTATTTCTTTCATTTCGTTTCTCTTTATTTCCTGTCTTTCTCTCCTTCTTTCCTTTCTCTTTCTTTTGAATCTTTGTTGTGTTTCTTCATGCTCGTCTATATTTCCTTCTTTCCTTTTGCTTTCCTAATTCTTTCTTTCTTTCGGCCTATTTTTCTTTTTTCTGCTTACTTCTTTTCTTTCTTTCTGTATGACTGTCTGTTTTGTGTTTCTTCCCTTCCTCCTAACTTCTTTTGCTTCTCACTGCCTATTTCTTTCTGTCTGCCTAGAATTCTTTCTTTCTTTCTTTCAGTCTTGCTTTAGTTCCTTATTTTCTGTCTACCTGTTTTGTTTTGTCTTTCTTTCTGATCTTTTTTTGTATTTCCTGTACATACACCTGTCTATAATTATTTATTTATTTCCTTTCTTTCTGACTATCCGTCTGTCTTTTTCTGTCTGGATTTCTTTTTTTATTTCTTTCTTTCTTCATCTTCTTTCCATCCGTCTGTTTTCTTCCTTCCTTCATTTCTTTCTTATTTCCTTTCTTTATGTTTTTGTGTATTTCTTCATACTGCTCTCTCTCTCTCTCTATATATATATGTATATATTTTTTTCTTTTTTTGTCTATATTTCTAAATTTGCCTATTTCTTTTCTTGTTATATGTTTTTCCTTCCTCCTGTCTTTCTGTCTTCTTTTCTTTCCTTCTTATCTTTTTTGTATTTCTTCATACCTGTCTATATTTCTTTCTTTCATTCAGTCTTACTTTGTCTTTCTTCTATTTCGTTCTTTCTGTCTGTCTTTTATTTTTGTAAATCTTACTTACTTTTGGTTTATTTTCTTGTCAATCTTTCTGTTTTTTATTTCTTTTATGTATTATTTTCTGTAAGATTGTCTCTGTCTCGTATTTCGCTCTTTCCTCCTTACTGCCTATTTTTCTCTTTCTCTTTCTCAGACTAAATCTCTCTCTCTCTCTCTGTCTCTGTCTCTCTCTCTGTCTCTCTCTCTCTCTCTCTGTCTCTCTCTCTGTCTCTCTCTCTCTCTCTCTCTCTCTCTGTCTCTCTCTGTCTCTGTCTCTCTCTCTCTCTTTCTCTCTTTCTCTCTCTCTGTCTCTCTCTCTCTGTCTCTCCCTGTCTCTCTCTCTCTCTGTCTCTCTCTCTCTCTCTGTCTGTCTCTCTCTCTTTCTCTCTCCCTCTCTCTCTCCCTGTCTCTCTCTCTCCCTCTCTTTCTCTTTCTCTCTCTCCCTCTCTTTCTCTCTCTTTCTCTCTCTCTCTCTGGTGGTATAAATGTTGTGTATTTTTTTAAAACCCACTGATTGCTTTGTTATGAAGGTGCCCTCCCTTCTTCCATTGCTCATTCTGGTACCTGCATTACTACCTCCACCTCTCCTCCTGTGCCTCCGTCATGAGCCGACATAAGAGCTAGGCCCCTCAGGCAGAGCCTCCGCCTGATGGAACCCGGGCAGACGATTGGCCCCGCCGCTCACTGCGCTCACTGATGTGGCCCCTGATCGGACTGCTTGGGAGGAAGCTAAAGACATGGCCGGTCTGACTTGAGTTCCGTCCCCGTCGCCGTCACGGCCTCGCTCCGAGCGGACCTTCACCCTCGGCGTCCGTATCCGCCCCTGACGGCGCTGCACGCTTTTCTGTCTGGACTGGAACGTGCTCCTGAGGATCCACGAACTAAAACTTGAACTTCCTAACCCCCGTTTTGCACGCGGCGCCGTTTTCGGGGATCTCGCCCCTTTTTGCGACGCGAACTGTGCGGAATACGATACGGCGTTCCCGTCTCGAGCGGCCGTCCTTTCCCGAAAGACTCTGGACTATCCTTCGTCCTCTCTTTCTCCGCCTCGAACTCGCAACGGCTCCCGTTTGCCCTGACGAGCAACGACCGAGAACTTTAATCAGCCCCGGTCGAGCCTCCGCTGCCCCGCCACCCAACGCCCTGTGGATTACGGACTTGTGTTGCGTCCATAAAGCTGTACGGACTCGGGTGGTGGGGAGAAAAAAAAAGGACTCGGAGGAGAAAAAGCATCCGGAGCTGCTCAGAGACTGGAAACACCCCAGCAGTGCTTTCCTCCCGAAAATGCACCAAACAGAAGCAGTTCCTTTCAGTCGGCCAATCAGCACGCTCAGTTTGCCACCATTTCTGGTCCCCACTGCTCAGCCTCCTCTGATTGGACGTTTCGTTGCCTAGATACAGTGCACAGTGCCGTGCGGTTGGGCCATAGCCAAGCCAGTGAGGAATCAGGTGTCAATGGTACCAGGAAATACCCTTTTTTTTTTAAAACAAAAAAAAAAAAAACAACCAAAGATGTCTTTATTTTTAGGGTTAAATTGAAGGGGTGGTTTGTTTTTAAGTACCTGTTTGTTTAGATCAGGACTAGATTAAGCTGGGGATTAAGGTTTGTTTGTTTTTTTTGATTTTTATAAAGCTTTGTTTAGATTTTACATCAAGCATGCACTTTATAGATAGAGAGTGAGTGCTTTATGGACAGGCAGGATTTAATAATGTCTTTCTGTCTCTGTCTGAGCGTCTCCCCAATGCTGCCCTACTGACTTGGTTCTGTTCTTCTGTCCTCTTCCATCACTCCCCCCCCCCCCCTTCCCGTGTGCCCTGTCCCTCCCTGCACCCACTCGGGTCTTTTTTTGTTTGTCCTCCTATCTTTTCAGAGCACCACCCCCAAAGCGTTCGCCGCGCGCAAGATTTCGCTCGCCAGTAAGTGACTTATTAAAGACGTTCGTATCGAAGGGCCACCCCCGCGCCGGTTCCGAATTTTAAACCCACACTTCTTCCCCTCCGTAGCTTCTAAGCCTGAAGGCGCCACGGTGGAGGCGGAGTCGGGAGGCGCTGCTGGCAGGAAGAGGAGGTGGGGTTCGAGTACAGCGGTCACTGCCAAGAAACCCTCGATCAGCATCACTACAGAATCTCTGAAGGTACGGGGGGGGGGTACTTTTTTTTTTTTTTTTAATTCTTACTATTATAGGATCAAATTTCCTCTCTATAAGAAACTAAATAGCTCATGATGATGAAATGTTGGTTGTTTAGCGTTTAAGGTTCTCTTTCATTGTACAGATTTTATTAATTAAAGAAATGCTGAACAAAAACTCGTTCACGTGGTTTAATCCGATGCACTTTAGGATCTAAAATTCGTTTCCTCTTTTAACTTAAAACGAAAAAGGTAAAGCGACTTAAACCAGCTTTCTGTAGCTACACAGCTTTTTTTTTTTATTTTTTTTTTTGTTAATCTCTTAAGATTTTATAATAAATCCTATTTGGACCCACTTTTTTGATCGTTCTTTTAAGAGATTTCCTGGTATCAAGTCGTGCAGGACAGTTACGAGGGAAAATAAAACTCGTAAAAACAAACCCATGTAAATTCGGGACCGATTTAGTTCTCGCGTTTTTAATTTCTAAATTGCGAACCAGCAGGATCTTGTCTTAAAATAGGAGTATTCCTAAAGTATTGTTTTGTAAGGCCAGTCCCAGATTGAGCAAGCCCAGGGCGCCAGCGGCGAGGAAAATCCATAAACGCTATAAGGACGAGACCATGGGAGGACCGAGATTTATAAACAGACCTGTTTGGGTGGCTTAGATCATAAACGTAAGAATTAGGTTTGCTTTAATAGTTAAAATGAAATAAATAATAAGAGATATAAATATAATGTAATCAATATTATACAGCGTTCACCTAAGTGAGGGTTTGTTTTTAATTTTGAAGTAGCATATAAATATAAGTTTAATATAAAGAATAGCTGTTGCTTTGAGTACTACTGGGCGGGGCGGGGGGGGGGGGGGGGGGGGGGGGGGGGGGGGGGGGGGG
>JAUZST010050988.1:0-24815 GCA_034779995.1 Parotocinclus haroldoi | reverse complement strand
CATTCAAGCCCTACGATGCCACCCAAACGTTCTGCAAGTTGTACGGCTAAAATAGTTTATAAATACTTAAATAAATAAAGCGACCCTACTTTGCGAACACTGTATTGTGAATCCTAATGAGTCATTAGAAGTCTGAATCCTGTTTCATCTACAACCAAAAATGTGTGTTCCTCTAACACAGTGATTGTAAAAGCTTATGCTGCACTGTCCATTACAGAACAGTTCTAAGACTTCTGTTCACCACAAGAGCAATTAACAGAATAATGTTGCCTGTGGTAACAATGTTACATAGCATCAACAAACATTCAGTGCCAGAACACTTCCTTAACTCACACTATTTAGTCATAAACTTGAAACACATTGGCCAAAATTAAGATAATAAATAATCAGATTGCTGATTGCTTGTTTGGGGTAAAAATTTTCGGATGCTCATGTTGGATGATTCCAACTGTGCATTAACATTCCCAAAGTGTGCCAAGAAGACATTCCACATAACCTTACACCTCCCCCTTCCTGGATTGTTGACACAAGGCAGATTGGGTCCATGGATTCATCCTACCATCTGTATATTGATGATATTCACCAGACCAAGCTACATTGTTCCAGTCTGTCCAGTTTTGGTGAGCCTGCAGCCACTGCAATCTTAGCTGTCTGGTTTCGGCACAGAAGTGAAATCTGATGTGGGCCTTTGTAGACCATCTGCTTCAAGGTTTTCTTTTTTGCACTATTCGGCAGCACGGGGGATTGGTGGGTTGCACTGCTGCCTCACACCAAGAAGGTCCCGGGTTCAATTCCAGGGTGGAGTGGAGTGTGCATGTCCTTTTTGGTCTGCCTGGATTTACTTCGGGTACTCCAGTTTCCTCCCACAGTCCAAAGAAATGCTTGTTAGGTTGTTCAGTCACTTAAAATTTCCATGGATTCGAAGGCTTAATGGCCTGCCAACCTAGTCTTCAGGGTGGCGTTAACAATGCTGTGGTGTGACCAGACAAGGTCAAGGTGATCTGTGATAACTCTAGACACTTATGACTCCATCACTCATCTGACACCTACAATCAAAGTTAAAATCACAAAACATATTATACGATATTATTAATACAATATCATATATCATATTTTTTGTACATATGCTTGATGTGATCATTTCCTGAAGATGCTTACCCATATCTGCGTGATTGTATGCATTGCATTGCTGCCACGTGATTTGCTAATTGTATGAGTGTGTAGCTGTACAGGTGTTTATAAAAGTGCTCAATGAGTGTACATACACCCATATAAAACACAAAGTATTGAAACCAGTCTGTTTTGATTAAGCAGTTATTTTTCCCTGTCTGCTGTAGGAGGGTACCATCCTGTGAAGATAGGAGATCTGTTTAATGGGAGATACCACGTGATCCGAAAGCTGGGCTGGGGCCACTTCTCTACTGTTTGGCTATGCTGGGATATCCAGTGAGTCACCATGGCAACCACATACAAAATCAGACCTTATCAGATGTGCATATGTATACCACACACACTTATAGGCTCAAGGCAGTATCTATGTTGTAATGATCCTATTTAGCCACTCTTATCACTATTAACGGCATGCCTAGCGTGGGGATGTGGATGACCGAGCTCGACTTGAAGCATGGTGCTTTGATAATAACCTGGACCCAAACACAATCAAAGTTCTTTATTGTGTTCCACAGAGATTCAAGCTGTTGAATTCTTTAGATTTCTGCGTCACTATTACAAACACCCTGAAATGTGAATCTCACATTCATTATTTCTTATCAAATAAATGGTCCAGTTTTACAAAGCCAGCACTGATAGGATCCTTATTTCCTCCATTACAGTGTGCTTCTCCTCTTTATGGTCCAAAACAACTACTAGTTCATAATGCAGAGTGCCCATTTACCAATGTCAACATTATGTTCAGTATTTGAGCAAGGGACATGCACTGTAAAATTCTTAATGACCACAAATATCTAGGAAACCACCTATTCCAAAAGCTTAATTGGGCAGACAATTGTAAATTTGTCAGTCTGCTGCAAAGCTCTTTTTTAGTAAAGTAGAGGCTGCTGTAGCATGATTATAATATTTGGAAGTAACTGTTTTATATACAGAGTGATTCAAAGCCACATTACACTCTTTCATTTCAGAAACAATTTAGAAAATGACATATCTGAATACCCCAGCAAGTTATGGGCGAGGGGTCCAGTCTTTTATACTATGTCCGGAACTTGGCCGCCATGTTGAAAGCCGCACAATTCGATTTTTCCCAATGGGAAGGTCGACAACTCCAGAATTATCTCAGAAATCGATTGCATTATGAGATTTCTGTAATCAAATTTGCAGTGTCTCTTGTTCAAATCTTCAAAACTTTTGTTGTTCATCACTGCTTACTGAAGAGGGAATTGATGATTGTGATGTCCGGGGGACCGCAGCTGCTGTATCACAGCCTCAGACTTCAACAACCAACACCAAGGAATACCACCAAGTTCACACAACACTGTTACCTCCCTTATAGCCAAATTAAAAAACAACATTTAAAAATAAAAATTTCAAAAATTGAAAAACTTGGAATGCGGACAATGAAGACCGCTACCGATGAAACAACCGCAACAATGATTTAGGGTCCTTTTGCAATGTTTCGGCATGGCACGCGACATGTCCTGTGACTTTTGACTCACGCTGTATTGCGTATTCGATTGTGGATTTGTTTTTATTATAGTTCTGCAAGTTTTTAATTGACTGTATAGTTATTCATGTATACATTAAAAACAAATGCTAATGATAACTATATTAGGGGAAACAATAATTTTTTTTTCAAATTTACTATTATTTATGGGAATGTTAACATACAATAATTCTATTTTTCTTTTTTAAAAAAACAATAGATTTATTTAACCAGGAGAAAATGCATTTATTTATCAATGCACTCCAGTCCTCTTTGTCGTGTAGGTCAGTATGAAGCCAAAATCTGAAATGAAAACAAACGCGCGCGCGCACACACACACACACACACACACACACACACACACACACACACACACACACACAGACTTGCCAAGTCCAAGGGCTGCATATTGTCAGCAGTTGTATTCTGGATGTACAGTGAACCTATGTTTTATTTTATAATCATCATTTTACACTCTATTTTGTTTCAGAATGTATTTTATTTATGTTTATTTACTAATTGAAATTTTATTATTGATTTAAATTATGTTATTGACTTAATTTTGCTATAACTTAATATACTTAAGAACTGATTTAATTAACAAATAGGTCACCCATGGAGGATGGGTCCCTTTTTGAGTCTTGGTCCTCCCCAAGGTTTCTTCCTACTACTTTCAGGGAGTTTTTCCTTGCCACTGTCGCCATAGGCTTGCTCAATTTGGGACTGGTCTTCTTAGATAATATTGTAAAGCTGCTTTGAGACAATGCTCCACTGTAAAAAGTGCTAAAAATTAAATTGAATGGTTTTGTTCACAGAGGGAAACGTTTTGTGGCAATGAAGGTGGTGAAGAGCGCTCAGCACTACACAGAGACAGCACTGGATGAGATCAAACTACTTAGATGTGTGAGTGAAACTAGTGGAAGTGGAGAACTGCACCTTGTTTCTTTTCAGTCCGTTTAGACTCACACGCCTCCTCTGAGCGCTGGAACAGTAATCATTTTCATTAAGCTAATGCAGCTCAGATCAGATGACAGCTTCTAAGACATGCCAAACCTGTTACTGTTGATTCCTAAAGGCTAAAGCTATTTGACATTGAGCATGCACATGCTAACTGTATATTCACTGTTTGTCTGCCAGGTACGAGAGAGTGACCCCAGTGACCCCAACAAAGACATGGTGGTTCAGCTCATTGATGACTTCAAGATCTCAGGAGTCAATGGGATTCGTATCCTTCTCAGTGTGTGTGCATTTGTTTTGCGGTTATATCGAACTCTGCCATGTGATTCGGTTACTCTGCATAACTCACTTTCTCAGATGTGTGTATGGTGTTTGAAGTCCTTGGCCACCATCTTCTGAAGTGGATCATCAAGTCTAACTATCAGGGACTGCCTTTACCTTGTGTAAAGAGCATAATTAGACAGGTACAGATCCCTGCCTTTAATCCAAAGTCATTAACATGTTGACATAAGCCTGTATTCTGGCCATGATATAATGGCTGTATGTGAAGCATCCTCGTGAGAGCTAAAGATCTAGGGCATGTACACCAATCACTGATGACATTAAAACCACCTGCATAATATTGCATAGGTTTCCCAGGTCTATGACCCACCAAGGCATGAACTCCACAAAACCTCTAAAGGTGTCCTGTGATATTTGGAACCAGGACATCGGCAGCAAATAAAACCTTGTACAACCCCAAATTAGAAAAAAAGGTGGGGAGGCTATTGAAAATGCAAAGTACAAAAATGTCATTTATTTAATTGCAAACAGTATGAACCCATAATATTTCAGATTTTGTCTGATCAGTTTAATTTCTTTTGTTAATAAACATCAATTCCTGCAACACATTCCAAAAAATGGGATGGGGCAATTTAGAGATGGTAATCAATTTAGAAAAACTAACTAATGATGTGATTTCAAACAGGTTATGTCAGCAGGTGATTGTATTTATGATTTGGTACAAAGCAGCATCCATGAAGGTCGATTCGTTAATGAGAAAAGATGGCCAGAGCATCTTCGGTTTGTCAACAAATGTGTCAGAAAATCAAACAGCTTAATAAAAGATGTTCTTCAAAAAAAACTTCTTCTGATTTGACTTGTTTTGTGTTGTCGTGTTGATAAATGCATATACATCCTTGGAATTTTTTTAAGGAATTTATGTTGCTCTAAAATCTCAGTGTACTTTTCTGCATTAATGCTGTCATCACAGAACTGAAAATGATCTTTGCCCAGGGCATGAAAACTACCCATGACAGACCATGGCTTCTGTACTTGTAGCTGATAATAATCTGAATGGTCTTTTTATCTTTGGTCTGAAACACGCGGCATCTGTGATGGATTACCTTCCAGTAGAAATGTGAAAGGTGGTCAGATTAATCGGTATTCCATGTCTTTTTTGAAAGAAATGGACTCTGTGTGATAAAAAGAACAATCCAGACTAAGTCCAGAAACCAATGTCTTCCTAGTCTTTCTTTGAGAAACATTGTTTTTAAACATTTCAGTAAGTTTCTCACACACTTGTTGACCACTGAGCACTGTGATATTTTTATATTTGCATTTTCCATACTGTCCCAACTTTTTCAGATTTGGTGCTGTAAGTTGTGAGATGGGGTCTCCATGGATTTGACTTGTTTGTAAAAGCAATCACATTTGTGATCTTTGGACACTTGAGACCAAGCAACAATCAGCTTCGACCCTTTCAAGCCATTCTTAAACATATATTAAATATATTATGTATTAAATTTTAAATATATCGCCAATCTGTAGTTTTGCAAGATCTTTCATGCGAGTCAGCCTGAATTCCATCCGGATGCAGAGAGACCATGAATCATTTAGAGTGATACATGACTACCTGCTGTGTATCTGATTTGCAGGTGTTGCAGGGTCTAGATTACCTCCATGCTAAGTGCAAGATCATCCACACAGACATTAAGCCAGAGAACATCCTGATGTGTGTGGATGATGCTTTTGTGAGACGTATGGCTGTGGAAGCCACTGAGTGGCAGAAATCGGGGGGACCTCCTCCTTCTGGATCTGCAGGTATTTATTTGTTTAGGCCTATATGAGCATGCAGAATGATTTGCATTTTCTCTGTTTTTCTTCTTACATAAATGATGTAGCATTGTAATACAGAGATCACAGGTGTTAAGGTATATTTAATCAGGGGATATTTAATTTATTTTTAAAAAAATGTATTGTTTTTGTGACGTGTAAAGGCTTGACCTTTTTTTATTTTTCATTTTTGAAAATTTGAGTCTAACTGAAAGAATTCACACAGGAGCTGTTAAACACGTGTTTAACAGTAGAATCTGAACTTCCCTTATTAGCCGAGGAAAATGTTATTTAATGAATTGATTTAATTTGGTTGTTTCTTAAGATAAAATTCGTACATTTTTCTGGCGTATTTGAATCATTCTACCCTCGACCCTTAGTATATTGTATAAGCCTAATATTTTGGCATTGGGGACATTGGGGCCCTCCTGACCTGTTATGTGTGTACAGGGTGAGTGAAAACTCATAGAACATAGGGTGAACCAAAAGTCACAGGAAACTTCACCTCAACCATTACTTGCTGGGTTATTCAGATATGTCATTTTCCCTTTTGTTTATGAAATAAAAAGGTGTCTTGTGGTTTATGACTCTCCCTGTATTCAGGCTTTTCATCTCTGTACAAAAAGTTACTTGTTGAAAAGGTGCATGTAGATGCCAGTACTGTTTGTAACCCCACCTGCAACACTTCAGTATACTGTAACAATACGATTTTACTGAGCATATACATTTGTTTAACAAATCTTTTGGTTTATCGTTTAGTGGAGAGGAAGGTAATGCTTCCAACACACAGTGAGCGTAAAAATACCTGAAACATTTTAGCAGAAAATCAAATTAGAGCAGTCCTTCAAATAATGGAGTTTGCACTTGATGCTTTATAATATGTGTATGTAATATATGTATACCTTTAAAAAGTACAATGAATTTAGTCTACAGTAGTAAGGCAAACATGGCAGTTTTGCAAATGAATT
Source organism: Parotocinclus haroldoi (assembly GCA_034779995.1). Classification (NCBI taxonomy): domain Eukaryota; kingdom Metazoa; phylum Chordata; class Actinopteri; order Siluriformes; family Loricariidae; genus Parotocinclus; species Parotocinclus haroldoi. The sequence continues at coordinate 18,140 of JAUZST010050988.1, read as the reverse complement.
CATTCAAACTCCATGCAAAGTTCTCAAGAGATTCCTCTGCTTAGACAAGGAAACTGTTTTTTGATCGCACCCTTGCAAAATACTCCCTGGTCATTTTGTACTTCATAATGAACTTTTGCTTACAACATTTTTATTTAAGCCTGTGTGTACTAAGCCTGAACCTATCCATATCTATGTATTAAGGCAGGATGCCAACCTTCGCACCTTGTATAAGTATATGATCCAGGTACAGGACATAGCTCATGCTGATTTTGGATTCCTTCCATCAGGACACATGGGCTTGCAACCAGATGGCTTTACAGAACTCTATAAATCAAGACAGTCTGATCTGTACTATCAATTAATGACTGCTAGAATAGAGCTTGATCCCCTTTAGGACCAGTCTGTAAGGAGAGGATGATTATATCTGAACTGACTCACTACATAATTGAGTGAGGAGATGACAAGTTCCTGGCATTAGAAATAGCAAACAGCATTAATATGGAACTGGGGCAGAGAGAAAGGACAGACTTTTCCAAGTTTCAACAAATCCTCATTAAGCTAATATTCAAATAGCATTGATGCATTTAAGGCAATGGTCTTCATTTTTTTTACAACTGGTCCAGAACTGGGTCAGGATATGCATTAATTTATGTATTCATCTACAGTGTATAATAAAAATAGGCCTGTACTATATAAGTGCAGGTCATGCTACAGTAGTCTCTTAGGCTACCATTATATTAGATAAACCATTGTTTTAGCAATGGTATAATGACCATATAGAAATATGTTTTGTTTTTAATGAGAATACAATTAGATGTTAGAGGAAATTTGTAAGTGGTATTTAAAAAAGGAAAATAATCGGATAAAAAAAGCTTCTACATGCAAAGTATTTCGCATGATCTTCCCTAACACTTGTGTAGTAGCAGCTCTGGCAGCTTCATCGGGATGCCAAGTTGACCCTTTCACAGTCATTTGATCATGAATTGTCTTTTTGCCTTTTTTCAAAAGGAAAACAAGATGAAAAGACTAAGATATGCTAAAGCTCACATATTGGAATGAACAGATGTTCATGTATTATGGAGTGACAGTTGTTTGGGTCCAGTCATCAACAATATAATTGCTAAAACAACAAATCACTTGGTAGCCCAATACTTTTGCACGGTACTGATTGACATGTTTGTAGGTTTAAAGAACACTTTCATGGGATAAAATATTTCATTAAATCAGATCAGGTGCTGCAAGTCCAACAAGTCCAACATGTTCCGCCACCTGAGGTCTTTAATATATTCAGTATCAGATATGGGCTAAATTGAAAGAGAAGTTTAAATTGCCATTCTGACGATGTTACTGCTATTAATTAGTATGTGTTTTTTTTTTTTACAGTGAGCACAGCTCCCCAGCTAAAACAGGTAAGAAACTCTAACAACAAAATGAATGTAGCTGCTGCTGATATGGTTGGGCTGTGGTCCATTCAGAAATTATGAGCTATACAAAGGGGGAATGAAGTGGGATCAAACATCCAGTACTGACTTATGACTTGATATTTAGTCCACTGAGGTTAAGTAAATGCCATTATTTGTACATTTGTACAATTGTACATTGTTGTGATCACTTCAGCATAAACTACAGCCTTAGTTAACTGATTATCAGTAATCAGTTTCCCTCTGGGGGTTGGGGGTACTAAGGCTTGATTCACGTGTGTGTATATGGTCAACGCTGCAGGTGGGAAAAATCTCCAAGAACAAGAAGAAGAAGCTAAAGAAGAAGCAGAAGCGGCAGGCAGAACTGTTGGAGAGGCGCATGCTTGAAATTGAGGCACTGGAACGGGAGGCAGAGAAACAGAAAGCCAATGAGGAGAGAAACCCATCACCAGGACCTGCACTAGCCCTTGGAGAAAGTGAAGATGAGGATGATGAAGAGGAGGATATAGAGGAAGAGGGAGAGGAAGGCCGAGAGCGACCAGTTAGATTAACCAACCACACATGTGAGTAACCGATTACCTTTAGATATCTTTTTTTTGGCATTGCTTTTGTTAGGATTTTTTTTTTACAAAAATCACTTTCATGAAAACACCTAATTATTAGAGATGCCTGATCTATTATGCTGCCTTTTAGATTTCAATTTATAGCTCTGTACATTATCATTATCGACTCCATCACCCAGTTTCAGCACAATTGGGTCAGCAGCTGTAGGCACAGCTTAGATGATTCTAGAAAGACCTCAGTCTAATACTCTGCATTGAAATCACCTCCAGGATTTGATCTCACAGAACTGTGTGTACCACTGAACACTTGTATTTTGTCACCATAACTGAACGAATTCAAATGAATAAATACAGTGGTGCTTGAACATTTGTGAACCCTTAAAAAATCTCTATTTTTCTTTGTTTATGTGACCCAGGAAATCATCACAAGTTACAATTAAATTAGTGAAAATAAGTTAACTAAGTTTGGTATATGTATTGAGACAAAATTTCCTATATTAAATATCTGTCAGTGGCAAAGTACACTATGTGAACCTCTAGGATTAGCAATTAATATGACGGTGATGGTAGTCAGGTGTTTGCACAAACAATGTTGACAGTTAGTTGGATATATTGCATTAGTTGTATCTATGTGGTATTTTAAAAACAGGGATCTATCAGATAGTCTCAAAATAGGTCTTTATGTTCATCAGGCAGTAAAACATTTGCTAAATCATCTTTAAGGAATTTTGAATCCACCAATCCACAGTTCACAGATGTACAAATGGAAAAACTGGCTTTTATTTTATTGCAGACAGCATGCATCTTTTTTTATTTCATTGAATTAATTCCTGCATTTCAGGCCTGATAAACATTTTAAAAAATGGGACAGTAAAGCATTTACCACTTCGTAATGTTGCCTTGCTTTCTTTTCACCACATTTTGGTGTTGAGGATACCAAGTGATTTATTGTTTCAGGTGTTATTTTGTCCCATTTTTTCATGTAACACTACAGGGTTGTCTTTTTCATTTCAAAATTCTCCACACATTCTTTATTGGGGACAGGTCAGGAATGCAGACAGGCCAGTCCAGTACAGTAACTCCGCACTCTTCTTTGGGCTTTGCTTTGTATTGTTAAAAAAATCATGGACGTCATCTTGAATGCAGCATATGTTGCTGTAAGATCTCAGTGTACTTGTCTGCATTAATGATGCCGTCACATACCTGGAAAACTATAAGAACAATTCACTTTCACTCAGTTTCCACCATGTGATCCATCATAGATACCTTTGAGCCCAGAAAAGTTGACACTGCATCTAGACATGGTTAACATAACACAACGTTTTTGAGTTTTAAGAGGAATTTGTGAATATAACTTTATATCATAGGGCTTGGAACATACAAGTAATACAACTAAAGTTAATGTTTTGGAATAGCCAAGTCAGGGTTCATGGCCAAGAATGGTCAAGTTCTGACCTTAATCCAAAAGAATTTCACATGAAGCCACCAACATCCAACTGTTGAAACTATTATTTATGGAGGAATGGGCTAAAATCATCCCAAGCTGATATGCAGAATTGATCAACAGTTACTAGAAACATTTAGTTGCAATTATTGCTACACAAGGAAGTTATTGAAACTAGATATTGAAACCAAATATTTAGATACTTTTGCCGCTCACAGATATGTAAAATTGGCTAATTGGCCTCAGTAAGCTTGTGTGAAAACATCATGATAATTTAGGTTATATATACACATAAATATAGAAAATTTCATGTTGTCTAATTGAGTTGATGTCAGGGTTCTGTGAAAGCCAGTCAAGTTTTCAATCAAAGTTGGCAAACCAGTTCTATAAGGACTGGTACTAAAAAGGTGAAAAACTGACTTATTGGAAGTGGAAACCTATAATTGTTTATTTGGTTATTTAACACGACAGCATCAGTGGCCATCTTAGTAACACAATGTTATATCTATACACAATGTTACATCCGGACTAGTCATATATGCACTCAAGTCGATGTAAATTTAGAATAATCAATTAACCTAAAACACATGTATTTGGACTGTGGGAGAAAACCGGAGTATCCAGAGTAAACCCTCCAGAGAGGACAGGAATACTCAACACAGAAAGAACCAAGTTGAACCCAGGACCTTTTTGCTGTGAGGTGGTGGTGCAACCCACTGAGCCACCATGCCTCCTAGATGCATATAAAGGTGTCATAGTGGGAGTCTCCACTGCCTGTGGAGGGTCGAGAAAAGTATGTTTTATATCATCTGTGTGTTGCAAATGTGTGTTGTTGGAATAGCAGAGCTCATTAATTATAAGGGGTGTACACACACCTTTGGCCATATAGTGTACCTTGTGCTTATGCCACATTATTGCCTAACTGAATAAATAAGATAAATACAGGCCGTTCTTATACAAATTAGAGTCAATATATGACTACCACATGTTTCACTGTATTGATGAAACAATGTTACGCCCAAAACATGTTTGTAATAAAAGTTTAAGTGGCCAATGGCAGGGATTCAATAAACAACTGTAATGCTCACAAAATTAGGGGATATTTCATAATTTTTGTTAACAGTATAGTACAGTGATTGAACTTTAGTACAAGGAGCAACTGAATGTTAGTCAGATTTTTTTGGCTTTAGACGGATTTGTACAGCATAGCAGAACTTATGGCTGTACTTATTTTGTGGCTTTTTTGGTTTCATGTTTTAGGTAAGCTGACACACAGGCCTCTCATAAACCTTTCATCAGCCAGTGCTGTTTTCTGTGATTAAGCGCAATTCTCGATCACACCAGTCAGTCAAACAAATAAATGGTACAGATTGCCTAATCTCTAGCCCGCAGCTACGACACATGTTCAAATCTTTGCAGTGCCGTTGACAGGACTGGACACATCACATACACAGTTGGATCTGTCTAACTGAGAATAGGTTGGATGTGGTTTAATCTCCCTCCCTTCTACCCCCTTGGCTGGTGGATTTGCTGACTGACGTACACTTTGAGAAAGCAAAATGTAGATCGTTCCTCCATGCGGATTCATGCTTGGCATTTAAGTTCTCCCTCGGCAGTCATTAGAGGTTAGGTAACAAGTACTCTGAATATTTCTTAGAATTTATTAGACTGTAAATTAATGTAGATTATGAGGACTTCACTTTCGTAGCATGGCAATGTGTACGCAGGTGCTTAAACGCACAGAAGTATCTCATTCATTCATTTTGTGTACATACATAGTCTCTTTCTTCCATCATCTCTCTATTTCTGTCAGGTGCAGCTCCTCCAGAGCAACAACAGCAAGAGGAAGAGGAGGACTGCGAGGTTCCTCCAAACACAGTCCTTCCTGTCGAAGAAGAAAATGAGATAGAAAGAGAGACCAACACATCGCCACATGCACAGAACAACAATTCTGCTAATGAGCAGGAGGAGGGAGAGGAAACGGAAGAGGAGGAAGAGGATGAAGAAGGGCAGGAGAATGCAGGAGGGGAGCCAGAGGCTGAAGCAGATCAGGTAGGCCCAGAAGGAGTGGAGGAAGAACCTGAAGCCATATCTTCTCCTGATAAGCCTGAGCCTACAACAGAAGACTGTGCAAAAGAGGATCAGACTGAGCTCCCAAAAGAAGAACAAGACAAAACAGAAGAGGAGCAGGACGAGGAAGAAGAAGAAGAAGAAGATGATGATGAAGCTGATGGTGAAGAGGATGATGAGGAAGATGAGGAAGCTGAGGATGAATGCCAGCATCATAGAAACTCCACAGAGGGCCACAATGATACCCCAAAAACTAACGGTCACACAGTTCTTGACTCAAATGAATATAATCATTCAACAGACGTTCTGCCCAGGCAGCCTGTACCCTCTCCTCTACTGTGCCCTCTGGTGGAGTCTGAGTTTAGCGCTACGGACCGGGATGTATCTGATACCTCCTACGAACTGTTAAATGGTGAGACATCAACATTAAGTAATGGTGCGCGACACAGACCTAAGGTGCCTCGTTTCCCAGAACTCCCACTGGATCCTGAAACCAACGAATGTGAGTCTCAGGAAGGAGAGACGAACCTGAACCCTGACACTGAGCGCAGCCGCACTGTCTCATCCTCTAGCACTGGAGACACTCCTAAAGGTAGCATTCAATCTGCATCACTTCTTCAACCAATGTTTTATATACATCTGACCAATGGATGAGCCAGGCCATCTATTTTGACTTTATAGCACTACAATAATACAGTCCAACCACAGTACCCAAACCTCCTAGTATCTTATTTCCTGCTATAATGTATGAGGTTTAATAATAAGCATATTGTTGTGGTAATAGCTCTGTTAACATTTATGTTTTTGTCAGCTAAAGCACGAGCAGCTGATCTGCTAGTCAATCCTCTAGACCCACGTAATGCTGACATACTCCGAGTGAAAATAGCAGACCTGGGGAATGCCTGTTGGGTGGTAAGTGTAATCGAAATAGATTATAATAATCAAGCTATTGATTATGTGTTTGAGTTCTTTGACAACTTTTATCCATGTCCTCCTTGTGTTAAAGTCCTCAAAGATTCAAGTGACATGGCCATACACCATTAAGATTTAGAACATTGTGGGATTTCTTGCGTCTCTCTTCAGGTCATGCCATAATAACTCAGCTGTGTAACAAAGAGTGTAAAAATTTTCCTACTTGATTTAATTGTGTGTCTTAAGGCAGTGTTGGTTGCATTGTCCACAAGCATTTATGAGTTCTTCCAGAACGGGTTATTCAATTTAAGCTATTCAGTCTGAGTCTGCTGTCACATAATTAAGGAAACATGATTTTTCTGTAAATGCAATTCGACTTACTGTTCCCAGTAGAAATTAACATGATTATGTGACAAGGATGTTTGGTTTATATGATGGAGAGAAACTGGAAGTATGCATTAAGTATGAACCTTGCATAAAGTGTCTCCTGTATTATGTATGTTACCTAAAACTGCTTTACCACTGTATATAAAGCTGAGTAATTAATACAAATTGGTTTTATGATTCAAAATGGTTTATTTAACTGATCATAACTGCCTTCTTAAAAGGCCATTGTTCGTTATCAGATTCCATTATCAGACCCTGATAGATCATTGTTCTGTGTCTCGCATCATGTAACTCACAGCTTCTCTATCTCTTTTAGCACAAACACTTTACAGAAGACATTCAAACAAGACAATACCGCTCTATAGAGGTTCTGATTGGAGCTGGATACAGTACTCCTGCAGACATCTGGAGCACTGCCTGTATGGTAAGCACTCTAGTATTTGATCATCCATATCACTGGACTATACTTGTGTACATGTAGACTTGTAGGCATGCAAGTCTAAAATAGTTTAATACAACAACCCATAGATATTCTGTCAATCACTGGACCCATGCAATAAATAAACAATTACAGTTTACAGTCTTTGCAAATTGTGATCACCGAAACATCCCTGAATCATCATCAGACTGTCATAATTAGGCTGCATCTTAGAAAACATTACTCATAATTGCTAACTGGCAAGAAATGTATCTGATGTGATTTTCTAGAGGTCTGATCTACCCTGCTCCAAATTGTATCTGACTGAAGCATATGTAATATGTATATAATACATTCCAAATAGAATGAACAGGAAAGGAAAGGATCTTTGCCATGTAAAAATGTATGGTTTTTTACAGTACCCTGAACATACTATTTAAGGATAATTTCGTACGCATTTTTGTACGCAACACAATTTTTGAACGTGACACAGTGCTTAACACACTCATTTCATAGCTCTAGAGATCCCTTGTTAAATTCCAAGCCCAGAGTCCACCTGTATGGAGTTTACATATTCTCCTTGTGTCTTTTGGGTACTCTGAATCAGAGGGTTGCACCGCCACCACACAACAAGAAGGTCCTAGATTCAAACTGAACAACTTGGGTCCTTCCTTTGTGGTGTCTACATTTCCTTCATGTGTCTGTATGGATTTACTCCTGGTAATGGTTTCCTCCCACAGTCCAGAAACATAAAATTTATTACGTAGTTTATTATGTAGTTAATTGATTATGCCAAATTTACATTGACTTGAGTGTAAATGCAAAGCTCCTAAAAATTTGTGAATATTGCAAGATGAAATATACCCTATTTTTTGTGAGCAGTATATACTCTATAGGACTAGTATTAATGGAACCTTGTATATAGATGGAACTTTGTGTGTTTCGCTGAAATGGCCACTGATAGCAATAGCGACGTGAAATAATGTAAATACACAAAGAAACGCTGGTTTCCTCCCATTTTACAAAGGCATTTGAAGACAGAGTGACCTGGTGTGTCTAAGGTGTCTCAGTGTAAGTGACTGACTGAGAATATGTCTGTGCCCTGTGATAAACTGTTGCCTTGCCTAAGTTTGGGTCCATGTGTTGATGGTTAGGTCCCAGCTTCCCTGTATAACGTAGTACATTTACCATAATTATGTGAAATATTACATTGAATAATATTGCTCAATTTAAACAAGATTTGCTAGCTGACTACTAATAAACAGCTTACTAGTTTCTGGGCACCTTGTCATTCTTTTCTCATTTAAATATAGGATTTTATTGATACTTAAACTGAACAGTCACAATCCACTAACACGTTTTAGTGTACAGTACAGAATTGCGCACTAAGTCTGTTTTGCAGGTTATGCTGTGGTGACAAATTTGGCTTTTTGCTGCATTCTATTCCCCAGGCATTCGAGCTAGCAACAGGAGACTACTTATTTGAGCCACATTCAGGAGAAGACTACTCACGTGATGAAGGTAGTTGTCTTCCTTGCTTCACATTTAGAGGTTCAAGCCTGCTATGTTACAATAAAAATACTTTTCACAAAAATTAAGAGACGTTTCAAAATGGATATGAAGAGGATCCCACAAAAACAGCCAAACAATCTGATCCTGTCCCCATCACTGTCAGTGTGTTTTGGCAGCCTTGGGTGACCGTACACCCTACTGAGCAGTCAAAATGTGGCACTCTTATCCAATTTACCTTTCTTCTGTTCTCCCCCATAAATATAAAAAATATGCCACTTGCTACTCAATCACCATAATTGAGTTTCCATCAAATTTGTATAATAACCAACTTTCTTTCTCTTGTTTACTGATATAAAATCAAATGCTTTTTTAATCACTTCATATTTATTTTTAAATATCCCCTCTTTTTTTGTGAACAGTGTATATTCAGTGTATATTCTCACTCATACTATATGATACCATATGCTGGGCTTTATCTATGTCTAGATATGTATTTATGTGTTTTGACAGTGTCTATAGGTTTAATGTACAATCTACAGCATGTTCAGTTATTAAGGTTCCAGTGTCCTATATTTTTTTACTCTTCATCACTGGGTTCTTCACTGCAACCTCCTTTATTCTTTCAGTCTTGCTGATCCATTATCTTAAGTTCAAGCCCCCAGTCTCACTTTTGTATAAAAGTCTACCATATAGATTTTCTCTAGCAATATAGCAGATGTAGGTTTAATTATTAACTGTAGACCAACTGTAGACAGAAAGCAGATTATGTTTAGGTGGCCCTTATTATCACTTTGGGAATGTGATATTCTATCAACTGGAGTATTCGAATATTCTCATCCCAGAAACACTAATAGTCCATTCATTCATGAGGATTCACTCTGTAGAAATTTATAATCAAATGGCAGTTAACATGATGGCCCTCTTTCACACCTGCTGTGTCACGGGAGTCTTATTTAAATGGTGGAAAATGACTATATACTTTAAAAACAAAACGATAAACGAGCTATCCTGCTCTATAAATGTCATTCCTGTTCTGATCATGGTCCTCCATGGTATCTCTATTGCAAGATTATGAAGTGGCCTGAATCCTCATCTCTTTCTCTGTAATCTTTTGTTTGTTTGTTATTTTTTTCTTTTTTTGCTTAGGCTAGGCCAGAGAGAAATGCTGTGCTATTGGTTTCCAAATGACCACCTTGCAGTTTAATCCTTGATCATAGTTTTCCAAACACCAGTAGTTTTGCCCTTTTTTGCTCCTTCCAGCTTAAGTAGACTGGATATTTATATTTAAAAACCTAATTTGATAAAGATTTAAATACTGGGGGATTTGACACAGAGTCAAATCTTTCTGTCAAATCTGTAAAATACTCTAATTATGTGTTTTCACTTTCAAATCTGCGTTTAAAACTATCCATTTCTCCACTGTTACTAACACTAGATTTTCTTTCTGACTCCTACCTATCTGCATCCTTTTTCTCTTCCTTCCTATGCTCTTTCACTTTCCCTCTGCTCTGTAGATCACATAGCCCACATCATAGAGCTTTTGGGCTGTATTCCACGACACTTTGCTCTATCTGGAAAATATTCCCGGGAGTTCTTCAACCGGAGAGGTAGCTGTATGGGCAATCAGGGAGGATAAATAGATGCACAATCCTGCCTAGCACTGGAACACAGATATTGATTTCCAAACATCCAAACATCTATCACTGACAGGGATGTAAAGGCCTTGTTTTTAAGGTTGCTAAAACACTGCAAACCTCTGACCTGCCCAGGCAAGTGTGTCTGACTGCTGTTTATAATGATTCAGCACAGACTCCTCATGTTCGCCCACAGGCGTGTTAAGTCCTTTCACAAACTTCAAAGACACCAGTCTGACTGTTCATGAGTAAGGCTACTGTGCGTCTACTCGTCCTCCTGTTCAAGTGTGTGTACGTGGATAACTAAAGCCTGTGTGCATGTATTGCTGTGTGTTTGTGTGTATGTATGTATGTGTGTGTATGTGTGTGTGTGTGTATGTGTATGTGGTGGTCAGACCACATCGCTCTCATTATGGAGCTGCTGGGGAAAGTCCCACGCAAAGTCATCGCTGCAGGAAAATACAGCCAGGAGTTCTTCTCAAGGACAGGTAACAAAGCTAGAGTTCAGTTCACAGGAACCTTAGGAGAAGAATATTCTATCAAGTAAATACACTGCTCACAAAAACGAGGGGATATTTAATTATGGGAGATTTCATTTTGAAGTATCCCCTAATTTTGTGAGCAGTGTATATCCACTGGAAGTTTACACCCAGCAGAGGCTCCTAATTGGGCATCATAAATCTGCGCCAACACACTATACATGCTGTAACCAGCAGATGGGTTTAATGACTGACGCACGCAAATCTTGGCCTAGTAGTTAGGAGGAGAATTTAAGCATAAACACAAGACTTCAAGTAGATTCTTTGGATTGCATCGCTTTAGTAGGATGCTTACAATGCGCGGAGCAGTTAAATAGAAAGATCAGTTCTCTGATGTAATTGACTGTATTTATTTATAACAAAAAAAAATTATAAATAAATAAAATTTGCTAGCTCACCTAAAAAAAAAGTTGAAAAAGCAAAGGTAACTCCAGCGCATGATTATTCCAGTAAGTGTGATTTTGAACATATTGTTATTAGGTACACTTATATAGGGCTTATAATGCTTGGCATTAACATCCAATCAAATCACACTGGTGGGAAGCGGCAGCCAATTGCACACACAAGTGTCCTCTCAACCAGAACCCTCTCTGGGGGACAGCACTGGACGCAGGGATGTGGAAGAGGATAACACCTAAAGCAGAGCACCATCTATCACTGGGCATACAGAGAAACATGTTCACGCACTTGCTCATATCTGGACAATTTAGAATGACTATTCATCCTAACCAAAATGCTTTTGGTACTGTGAAAAGAAACGGGTGTTCCCTGCAAAACCCACATGGACACAGGAAGAACATGGAAACTCCACTCAGATTGGGATTCGAACCCGAGGCCGTAGTGCTGAGAGGCAAACGTGCCAACCTTTTACATTAAGAGCCTTATGTAAGGCAACATACTACTTATGAAGTCTTACAATTAAACAATTGTGGGCCAAGGGCCTTGCTCAAGGACCCAACATTGGCAGCTTAGCAGAGTTGGGATTTGAACCCTCCTGGTCCGTAGACCATGTAAACAGCCCAGCCACCGTGCCACAGCCTATTATCACATATATTCACTGTCAGAATTAATGGAACCAGATAAATTCATAAAATGAGATTTGATTGTAGTATAAAAACGTTATCAAAGGTTTAATGCTGTAATAGCACTGGTACGCTGAACCATGCTAAAGTCTGCTTAAAAAGGTGTGCTCAGACATGGCTCAGTTGGACTCGGGCACATGGACTGTGTCCTAGTGGTTATGGTACTGGACTATGGACCTGAAGGTCCAGGGTTCAAATCCAAGCTATCACAGTTCAGTCCCTCAGCAAGGCCCTTAACCCACAATTTCTTGGGGTGTAAGACTATATGAATTGTAAGGGGCTCTGGATAAGGGTGTCTGCTAAATGACATAAAATGTTATAGATCATTAACTTTGAGACTGTGGTGGCCTAGTGGTTAAGGTACTGGGCTATAGACCAGAAAGTCCAGGGTTCAAATTCCACCTCTGCCACAGTTGGGTCCCTGAGCAAGGCCCTTAATCCACAATTGCTTAGATTATAGAAATTGTAGGTCGCGCTGGAAAAGGGTGTCTGCTAAATGACATAAATGTATGTACATGTGTGATTGGTAACCATGCCCGAGCATGCAACACGATTAGTCTAGCTGCCTCGCTAGAAATGTTCTCATACCTGCATCACGAGTAGCCAAAAACTGATGCGTTGCATAATCAAGGTTTCTGTAAGGCGTATGAAAGTTTTGTGTATCGGCATGCACAAAAAGTGTCCAGGAAAGTCACAAATTCGTACAGCCATGAAGTCCTTTGTGATATACAAGCAAACCTTTCTCTACCATAAAAGTCACAACATGATGACGCAAGTATAATTTTAAAAAATTATACATTAAAACTGTTGGAGGTTTTTACCTAATTCAAATCGTATCAGGATTTTAATCGGATTGTGTTATTGGGTTACTGCTTATTTGTACTACCATGATGTAATGTCTACTAAGAAGAACACAGCACATGTCTAAGTCTGTCTGGATAAGGGCATCTGCTAAACTGTGTAGTTGTAAAGTAAGCACAAGACTTTGCACAAGTCAGACGGGCATAGTGAGAGTACGTCCTTGTTCACGGCACACATGGAAAGGTTATGTATGTACAACTCAGGCTATGGAAGGAGGATGAACAAAACAGCTTTTTGAGCTGGGAGGGCAACACAGCAGTCAGTATAAATGCCTTCAAATCAGAAGGTTCATTCAGAAGTGCCTCCTTCTAATTAACATTGTGATATGGATGATGGCAGCTCTAGCATTACTATAGCCCACTTTATACCACAGATCTCCGAGCTTTACAAGCAAATTATATCCCGAATCCTATTATATCCTAAACAGAAAACGTGTCTGACGCAAACTAACAGAACATTTCTTTTTGATTAAGTATTCCTTTCAAGATGGTATGCAATTTTAAGCAAACTCCTGAGCATTTCTCTGTCTGCCTTCCCCTATAGGTGAGTTGAGGCACATCACTAAACTAAAGCCGTGGTCTCTGTTCGACGTCCTGGTAGAGAAGTACGGCTGGTTGGCCGAGGACGCTGGGCATTTCACGCACTTCCTGCTGCCCATGCTGGAGATGGTTCCTGAAAAACGTGCCACTGCAAGAGACTGCCTCAATCATCCATGGCTCAACTCGTAGCACCTTTTCACACCGTGTGTCTGCCTCTGGTGGCAACCTTTAGGACTGCACCCTGCTCCCAGCCTTTAGGGACGAGCGGGGTCAAACGAGAGAGAGGGAAGGAAGGGTGAATGGGCTGACGACCATGCTGGTCTTTATATACTACAGGTTTATTCAACATCACTCCTTCGCACACAGGAACACAGTGCTCTAAATTAGTAGAAAAAAGTGATTGCTCATTCTAATCAGACAGAAAATTAAACCAGGATTGCAATTAAGAAATCCAAGCTTAGCAGCAAACCGTGAAATCAAAACTTACGGCGTTTTAAGATTCATGTGTGAGTTACAAGGAAGAGCTTTTGTGCCTTGTACAAAGGTTCTTGGGTGTCTATAAATGCCGCGATACATACATCAGATGTCCTGTATTGGCTTGGAACGTGTCACGTATTGATTCTGGCATGAACTGGTGTCTCCAAATACAGTGTAGATGTTGAAGTCCCTACCGTGTGTAGCCGTGTCAGTGTTACTGCCGTCAGTGTTTCTGATGGAAAATGTGACAGGAAACCTGTATCCCGCCCCTCTCTCTCAGCCTCGATTTCCCCCTACAGACACAGAGCCCCCTGAGCCAAGGGTCTGCCACAGAACCGTTTACAGTCGCAAATCCGCCTCAGCTTATTCTCACCCAAAGCTGCCTGCCACACTTCAGGATCCTACAGACACCTGCTCAGTCTGGATTTCAAAAACTATCGAATCGACGGTATAAAACAGACATAATCTGAATACAAGAGACTTTTGCTGACTGCTTGTTTATAGATTGCCGGTGCACAGGATGCAGCGCACTACCAAGGGATGGAGAAACTGGGGGTGAACAAATGGACACCATGTGCATTTCACTCCTCTGTTGTGACTTCTCTATATTCGCCCTTTCTTTCCTTCTGCTTCTATTTAGTACCGGTTTAAACTAGAGTTCTTGATGTTGAATAGCCCTGGTTGAAACCACACACTGTTGAATCTAGAAGCATTCCACCGTCTCTGCTGCACACATGCGTCTCACCATTGCAAAACTGGAGTTCTTTTGTTCCACAGCATCACCACGCGACCATCAGGTGACCTCAGAGCAGTGCAGATGTACCAGACTCGCGCGCGCGCACATGTTGGTGCATTACGTTCAGGTGTAACGATTGATCTACACACTGAACATAGATGTACACATTCTGGCTGAATGGAGCTCAAGTTCCATGCTGGAGTGTGTTTGTTTAATGAACGCACTGAACCTGACACACACTGGAGCTTGCACACGGTGCCAGCAGCCCTCTTCCACCCTCCAGCCCAATCTCTCATCACTTATTTTCGCAATAAAAAATATATATGTAGATGGTGAAATATTTTTAAAAACAATATTTAAAAAAAAAAAATGCAGAAATTCTGTTGTGACTGTGACCGAATTTCGTCTTATTACTGAGGTGGACGTGTTTGTTTGTTTAGAGCTGTTTAAAATTTCTTTTTGTAATTATTATACAATTATAAAAAAAAAAAAAAAATACGATTCTTGCCATTTGTTAGTTTTATTTGGTTGTCATCTCTTCTAGTTATCATTACAGTGATGAGTGCTGCTCTGTATGGACTAGTGTGATGGTGATCAAAGTTACTATTCAATTTGATCAAGCTTTTGGTTTTTTTTTTTTTTTGTTTGTTTGCTTTTTTTTGCAATAATAATGAAGGATTTTTGCACCAAAAGCTCTTGATCTCTCACTTAGCCATGCTGACTGTTCTTCCCAATGTTGACAGAGTCACACCTCTTCTTGTCTGTTTTTCATCAAGAGATTTAATAAAGGTATAAATCAAAGGCTTGTTTTTCTCTTAGCCAGCCTTTACCACTTCCAGTGATCGTTATGGCTTTTATGTTTCTGCTTTAACCAATATTAGAGTTGTAAGGTTGATTACTCTTTAATTGGGACATAACATGGGGTGACTTGGTTGAGAGCACCACTGAATCACAGTAAGGTAATGGATTTAATCCCAGGGTGGAGTGGCCGGGGTCATGTCCTCCCCGTGTCTGCATGGGTTTTCTCCAGGTACTCCGGTTTCCTCCCACAGTCCAAAGACATGTGTCTTAGGTTAATTGGTGTCTCTAAAGTGGCCATTAGCTTGTGACTGAGTGTGTGTGCCTTACAATGGATTGGCGACCCATCTAGGGTTGTTCCCGCCCTTGCGCCCAGAGTTGCCGAGTGGGCACCGGCTGGTCTTCATCCCTGTGTACATCAAGCATGGATGGGTGGATGGTACATAACATATTACTGTTGTAATGCCTGCTATTCATCCTTAAAGAAAAGAACAAACAGTAGAACAGAGTCCTAATGAAAAACAAAGAGACATAATTAAGAGCATAAATCTATCATTGGATGTCACCTAACCGACACTTTCTGCACTGCTGGAGCTAGCATCTTATGTAAGTGCCTTTCTCTGACTGTTACTACATTTAACACAAGTACATAAAGTACTTACACAATTTATTGGAATTTTCAGTCATTTTGCGTAACAAATGTATTGGAATATATCTGAATGCCCAGGAACAATATCTACTAATACTAATACTAATATCACTCTGTGTACATAGTACATGTGTGTTCTAACAGTCAAAGTCAAATTTATTTATATTATCTTAAAAGACCAATCCCAAATTGACACAAGCCTAGGGCGACAGTGAAAGGGAAAAACTCCCTAATAGCACACGTGACCTGTGCAGTAATTATTTGTTCAAAATGCAATGTTGGGGGAGTTATTTTAAAAAGTGCACCAATGCAAATTGCTAATTAATTAATTCAAAATGTTTTACAATTTTCAAAATTACAATTACTGTACTCATTACATTTTTTATTTCAATATAATTTAATTAGTTTAAACATTATAATTTATTAACATTATATTTCCTAATTCCCTAAAAAACATATTCTATACTAACTCAAAAGTACAAAATGTTCATGGGGGCTAAGATTCACAACTTTGGCCAGCAGATGTCGCTAAGGCGCGTGGTTTTGAGCCTTTTTGAAATACTGAATAATTTACCGAATCGATAGGTTCCAATTATATAAAGCTTCTGAAATGCAGGAGTAGAGGTTTGTTGGAAATTTCTTCAGAGTATTATTTTTGTTTACAGGTTTACAGTGCTATGACAGTACGATGAAATTTGTCAGTGGAACCATGCAGTGGCCAAATTACCATCAATAATTTATGGATGTCAAGTAACAGTTTCAATTATATAAAACATTTAAAAAAACACAAGGAACAGTTTTACTATGAAATGTTACAACACATTGCTCCTGGGTTGTAGCAGGTTACCCCCACCTTGCCCTGATGTTATTGCTTCTGATTAAGATTATATAGGTTTAAGTCTTTCCCCGAACTATGTCACCTTACACCTTTGTTTCCTTACATTAACATTTAAATCATTTAGCAGGCGCACTTATCCAGAGTGGTTTGCAGTCCAGTACAGAGTTTAAAAGTTATTGTTGAATATGAAAAATAAAAATAACTTTACCGTGACCAGTATGCTTATAAAGTTTATAAACATCAAAACAGCTCTACATGAGTTCAGTATTACAATACACGGATTATGGGACTGCGTATCAAGATATTGGCCACGATAAAGTGATAAAGTTTCATTTTGCGTATACGACAATAACTGTTAAACCCAGTGGGATAATACTGGACTACAAACCACTCTGGATAAGTGCATCTGCTAAATGACAAATGTAAATGTCAGGAAACGAAGGTGTAAGGTGACATAGTTCAGGGAAAGACTTAAACCTTTATAAACTTAATCAGAAGCAATAACATCTGGGCAAGGTGGGGGTAATGTAAGGTATTGGTGAGTCTTAGAAAGACAGATGCATTTGCCTTAAAACACTGCCTAAAAATCAACTACAACTCAGGGGAATTTAAAAACATTTTAGGCCCAAGACTTATCCAGATAGATACCCAAGACAGATTAAATAACCTAGTGTAAATGTCCTCGGTTGTTACCTCACAGTGAGAAAGCCCTGGGTGGAGTGGTATGGGCCCTTTTTTTGTGAGGTCTGCATATTCTCCCCTTATCTGCATGAGATTATGATATGATTACTAGTGCTAAATCAAATATTGTAGATGTATGAAGGTATTGGGATTCCTCAACATGATTTAGGTTCCATTTTAAAAAACATTATGTACTAGTTGATATAAGAAAATTGAGACATTTGGTATAAACCGGTGTGATATTTTTTACACAATATGGCCTCAATGCCTCCACTGAAGCAGCTTTAAATCTGGCAGCATTACACACCAGTATTTCTTTTATTCTTGTTTTCAACGATCTGCTAGCTTAATTTTAAAGCAGTGCATATTTGATGCAGGGCAACTTCCAGCTCAAGACGTTTTGGGAGGGATTGGACGGTTTGACAGACATTCCCCATTACATCCAAAGCAAGCTCAATGGGATTCAGGCTTTGGAAATGTGATGGTCAGTCCTTTGCATTAATGTCAATTTCAAATCCATAAAAAGTGGGTCCAACTGCTTCTTCATAGGACACTATAGGGTGCAGGACCTCATCTCAGTATCTGACAGCAGCGATC
>JAUZST010050977.1:0-24816 GCA_034779995.1 Parotocinclus haroldoi | reverse complement strand
TTCTTGTTTAGATTCCTTATTATTAAGAATGGATTATGTTACTGATGTCTTAAAGCACTTTGTAAGTCGCTCTGGATGAGGGCGTCTGCTAAATACTGTAAATGTAAATGTTGTACTGGCATGAGTGAATCGGATGCAACAGTGCTGCTGGAGTTGGTAAACACCACAGTGTCACTGCAGGAATGAAAACGATTGAGCGGTGATGAAGAGAATGACTAACGCACTGTTGGAGCAACATATGAGGTCTTATCTCTGACTTTACCTTGTTACCTACAAGGTGGACCAACAGCGAATATCTATCTAATAGAGTGCACAGTGAGTGAACGGTGTTTAAAAACTCCAGCAGCACCGCTGTGTCGGATCCCCTCATACCAGTACAACACACACTAACACGTCACCACCATCACCAAGTAGTACCTGATCTGCGTGGGTCGTGATGAATAGAGAACGGAAATAGCAAGGTATGTAGAGGATCAGAGTGAGTGTAAGATGTAATTTGAGAATTGCCGATACTGAATGGGGTTGTAAGGGGTGGTATCGCTCGTATGAGTGCTTGGATGAACGCCCTCCTTCACAGAGCGGAGTTTTTTTTCCGTTTCTCCTCCGTGTTCACAGTACACACTTAGGTCCTCCTCAGCTCAGTACAGCGCATGCATTGCGCAATTCATCAGCAACCATCCCTATAAGCCAGATAACTGTTTCTCCTCCTCCTTAATACCCTCTCTCGGCACTGGCGGTGATTTCTGTGGTAATCTCAAGTGCCGCGCTGCTCTAATGGAAATGTGATACAAGTTGGGAAACTTTCTGTGGACGGTTAAGTACCCGGGCTCTGGAGCGCAGCGCGGAGAGACGCACCGAGAATGGAGGTACAATTCCATTATTTTTCTTTGCTTGACACATTTGTGAATTAACCATTTGACTGTCTTGGGTATAAGGTAATTCGGGAAATCTAAAAGTGTTTAGAAAGTAACACACACACACGTGCGCGCGCGCGCACACACACTCACCGATCGCTTTTTGGGTACTTTCTTATCTCTAGACTCATCTATTTGATCAGTTTCACTTAACAGACAGATTCACGTTGTAGTTCCAAAAAGACAGACAGTAGCCCATATGTATTTCTACCTAGTATATGTTAGTCCTGTTTATTCTTTTATCTAATGGTCAGGACCAGCGCAAATCAGATACTATTTGGGTGGAGGATCATTTTCAGCACTGCTGTGACATTGATGTGGTGATTCATATGTTGTATGAGTGTATCAGACAGTGCTGCTGGAGTTTTTTTAAACTGTGTTCGCTCGCTGTGCACTCTATTAGACACGCATCATATGATTCCACCTTGTAGATCTGATGTGAGAAGACAGTAGCTCATGCGTTGTTGCAAAGTTTGCGTTAGTCATCCTCTAATCCCTCATCCGTGCTCACTGGATGCTGGTGGCTGACCTCTTGTAGTTGGTGGACTGTTGTCAGCCCATTCATTGAGGTGTTTAAAAACTCCAGCAACACTGTTGTGTCACATTCATTCATGCCAGCATGTCAGGTGTCACTGCAGTGATGAGAATGAGCCACCACAGAAATAGAACCTGCCCTGTGGTGGTCCCGACCATTAGAGGACAGAGTAAACGGCATTAACGGAGTATGTAGAGAAATGGACTACAGTCTTTATAGAACTACAAAGTGCATTCTTATGGTAAGTAAACTGATTAATTGGGTATTAAGTTTATAAACATTGCAGCTCGGTGGGTGGCACCACTGCCTCAGCGCAAGAAGGTCGCGGGTTCAATCCCAGGGTGGAGGGGCCTTGGTCCTTTTTGTGTGGAGTCTGCATGTCCTCCCTGCATCAGCATGGATTTACTCCAGGTACTCTGGTTTCCTCCCACAGTCCAAAGACATGTGTGTTAGGTTAATCAATGTCTCTAAAGTGGCCCTTAGTGTGTGACTGTGTGGGCACCCTACAATGGATTGGCACCTCGTCTAGGGCTGATCCTGCCCTTGTGCCCAGAGTTGCCGAGTGGGCGTTGGATTCCTCGTGACTCCGTGTGGATTAAGCGGAAGATGCTGGATGGATGGATGGATGGATGGCTGGATGGATGGATAGATATGTTTAAGAAGGTGGAGTGATCAGGGAGTGTACAGTGCTTACAGAAAATTGTATACCATTTCATAATCTGTATCTGTTGTCACATTACACTTTTCTATGTGTATTTACACATCATAACGTTAAGCATCATAGTGGAAATACACATTTTAATCAGATAAAATTGAATTGGTAAATAAGGGTTTTGGATAAGAAATCAGTAACCGTTTTGATTTCCTCGCATACCATCAATCGCCATCCAGAACACACACCAGTTTCTTGAGGCAGGAATGGTATTCGTTTCACTGAAGCACATAGAATTCTCCATACTTCCCCAAAGGGATTTTGAAAGCATTATTTAAGAAGTGGAAAGTGTAATGGCATCACAAATACCTTGCCTTGATCGGGCCATCACTACAAGACTAAGCCAGGAGTACACTAATCAGCTACCAAGAGGCCAGTAATGTTTAATGCCTTACCAGTCCAGAAAGACTATATATATATATATATATATATATATATATATATATATATTACTCAGGGAACACTTCCTCACATGGCATGCGCTGCTTGTTCCTTTACTTACCCTCAGACGTGCCCATGCAAGGACACTGGACTAAGTTTTGCTGATGCTGGTGAAACAGATGTGAAAGAAAATGTGATTCTCAGCTAAATGCAAAGCCATACAAAGTGACAATGAGAAAGGAAAAAAAATATTCATAAAAATGGACACAGTCCTTTTACAGCACTTTTTTGCATATGTTATGATTCACTTAGAATCTGAGAGAGAACGACCAGGCGAAAACATTCCCCTAACACTTACCACTACATTGAAACATTTGGTCGTGTTTGTGTGTTTTTGTGTTTGTGTTTGTGTTTGTGTTTGTGTGTTTGTGTGTGTGTGTGTGTGTGTGTGTGTGGACGGACGGACGGACGGACATGTGTGGGTGGGTTGGGTGTGTTCCTGGTCCCATATATAGTTGAGTACATCTATGTTGTAGCATAGACACAGTGTGTAACCACAGATGTTAGAAAACACACTGCATTCACGAAGATTATGGATTGCTCATTTCTTATATGATACATCGTAAGTGTAAAAACAACCACGCCACAACTGGTAACAATGGGTAATACCATTACTGACACAATTCAAGCATTATGAATGATCACACACTGTGCTAAGAATAACTGCAGAATTTAAAATTAGGTTTTTTTCATGATTAAACAAACAAATGGACCAGTCAATAGATTTACCAAACTTTTACCAAACCACATTTTAGGAAGGTTTCAGAGGTTGAGTCAAAGATTGTTTCACTTGTTCTTTGATGGAATAAGGAACAAGGAAAGTTTTTTTTTTTTTCAAAGGTGCTGTTGGGTAGTGTTCTATCCTTCTATTTTCCACCTATTTATATTGCAAATTACTATACTACCCAGACAAAAATGAGTCATCTTGTACTAACTCCGGGCTGCAGATGGCATTGCATGTGGATGATCACACACTTGGGCTTCATAGATTGAGAAGAGGTGGTGCAGTGCAGTGAATGTTTAGTATGATGTGTAGAAAATCGTTCGCAAAGCAGATATTAATGATTGGCAAAAGGAGTGGTGTGACAGAAGAAGCTAAATTGGTGGGTGTATTGAAGCATGCTTTCATACAGTCCTAACAGCAATGGCAAAAATACAAATCTACAGGAAATTCTTAGCAGGATTGAGACTGGGAGATGAAACTGATCAAACAATCAATTGCTGAAAGAACGCTCCGCAGTGAACTGCATTCCATGAACATATGGAGCAGAGTGGCCAAGAGGCCTTTTCTCACTTTGGTTCACAAAGTTGCCCTGTTATAGTGTGCGAAAAAAAAACCCTGTTCATGACTGCAAACATGTTATATGGTCAGATGAATCATTTATTCCTGTATGTGAATGATGCTAGGTGCCGTGCTCACCAAATATCTAAGGAAGAGTTAAATAAGGGCTGTGGTTCAAGCTGGAGGAGGTTCTGTGATGTTCTGGGGGTGATTTAATTACACAGTAGTTATTCATATAATTGAGTTGACAGTAAATCTGACCTACAAGGCGTGCTCTGAGCTGCTGAACAACCATTTTCTCACTGAGGAACGTAACATTTCTATCACTGCGTTCCCAGATGACAATTTTCATGATGACAGGGCTGCAAATATGACTGATTGATGTTCAGGAGCGGACACACACCTGGATTGGCCTGCAAAATTCCCACATGTGAATCCTCTTGAAAATCTGTAGGACTGCCCGGAACAACAAGACGCCAGGGAAGCCATCTACAAAATCTGGCTAAACTGTGCAATTACCTGTGCAGTATATTAAGAAACGTGTCCAGTCCAGACCAAAGTGAATCACAGCTCTTATTTGTGCTATTACACCCTATTTGGGACATTTCAATCACAGGTGACCATTTATTATCTGATGAGCTTATTCATACTTAATATTGCAACATAATAAGCTTCTGTTTTCCCTAACAACAAAATATTGATCAGAAAATTAACAAGAACTAAGACAAGGGACTACCGAGACGTGTTCAAAATCTTCCAAAATATCAGCAAATCCCTAATTCAATATCAGTTGTTAAGAGAACAGGTCAGCGTCTTAAAATGACTGCCAGGAAGAAGCCAGAAAGAAAGGATCTGCAAGGAAAGAAACCTCTTCGGTGAAAGATGAACTTCTTCTCAAGACAGGAAAAAGAGCCTTCAAAAACTGTCAGCAGACTTCAAAAACTCAGGAAACAAGACAAGAAGAACAATTACCAGAAGTTTACCTAATGCCGGTTTTGTGTCTAGATGATGTGTTCATAAGCAATTGGTGTCTCAAAATACATTAAGGACTTAATTAAGGGACATTTCACTAGTGGACTCAGAATTTTTAGTCACCCTAAATAATATTTTTGTTTACATTTGGACAGCTATATTAGGCCAAGTGTTGTCTAAAAAATCATTTTTAGACAACATTTGGCCTAATATAGCTGTCCAAATTACTAAACATTACTAAAAACAACTTTCTGTTTCAAAATCTTTCATACCAGTTTCTTGAGCTGCCACCCATTCACCTTGTTTTTTTTAAATCGTGTTTACACTTATTCTGTGTGCATTTAATTAGTAAATGGCTTATTTGTGTCATTCATTTAACCAAGATCAGGTTTAGCAAAATAGCCAGTGTGCTCGAATCCCCATTTATTTTAATTTCTACACATTTCTCCTACTGTCATTGATATACTTCATAAATGTGATTATATGGAATGCCTCAAAAGAAGTCTGTGCATGAGCCCTTATATATAACAATGAATCTAACCTCTACCCATTGCGTTACCTGGAAATAGTGAACATGGGACATGAC
The DNA here is from genome assembly GCA_034779995.1 of Parotocinclus haroldoi. Lineage (NCBI taxonomy): Eukaryota > Metazoa > Chordata > Actinopteri > Siluriformes > Loricariidae > Parotocinclus > Parotocinclus haroldoi. Next base: position 19,374 of record JAUZST010050977.1, on the reverse strand, counting down.
CTTTAATAACATCTAACATCAACTATGCTGAGTAAAGTCATTATGTGGTGTTACCAAGCTTTATGTTATATCATATAGCTTAGCCAAACTCTCCATGGCATTAAGAGATGAGTCAAAAGTTAGAAAATACAACCACTGAATTTATATGGTCTCACTGTGAAAATAGATTAGCTGTGAGTTACTTGTAAGTTAATGTTAGCATGCTATTAAACACCAGCGTTACCTTAATTAGCATTCTAGGACACGTTTCCATGTTAGCAACAGCTGTCACATGAACTTATTAGTAAACTAAGGCAGCCTGTGGAATAGGCAAGACGGAGCTTCGGTACAGACAGTATGAACCCGAGATACTTTTTGTTTCCTGGTCATGTTGAGTTCATTGGTTAACAAGCATCCCATTCCTGCATGTCAGGCATGTAGCACATTGCAACTGAGGCTAAGAAAATAATAATGGTATGATTTATACAGGTGATATCATTCCAAAAATAGTTGGGATGATAAAGCATTTACAGCTTTGCAATGTTGCCTTTCCTTCTCAGAACACTTAAAGAAGTTCCGGATACCAAGCAATGAAGTGTTTCAGATGTTATGATTATCCCATTCTTTTCTGCTAACATGTCTTGAGTTGTGCAACAGTACAGGATCATTGTTGTTGCATTTTTCTCCACACACTCAATTGGGCACAGAGAATAAAATACTCAGGCAGGCCAGTCCAGTGCTCGTACACTCTTCTTGTGCAGCCATGGCTTTGTAATGTGTGCAGCATGTGGTTTTGCTTTGTCTTGTTGCAAAACGCATGGACGTCCCTGGAAAAGTTATCTTGAAAGGCAGCTTGCAAATTGTCAGCTATTGATGAATAACTGATCCTCGTGCAGAGGGATTGCACTGAAAATCATCCCGATTCCTTTCATCATTTAATAATATTATGGGACTGTGGTAGCCTAGTGGTTAAGGTACTGGACTATGGACCAGAAGGTCCAGGGTTCAAATCCCACCTCTGCTACATTTGGATCCCTGAGCAAGGCCCTTAAGCCACAAAGTCGTTCTGGATAAGGGTGTCTGCTAAATGACCTGATTGTAAATATTCTGCACTGTATAGGCAGAAATATGCAAATCGCTTCCAGTTCTTTCAGGAAACAATTTTTTTTAACAATCAAGTCATTTTCTCACGCATTTTGTGACTAACTGGAGACGCCCATCTTCGCCCAGCATTTCATGGCTGCTGATGAACCAAATCATGATTACAATCACCTGTTAACGTCACCAACTTTAAATCATATAAATCATATAATTATTTACATTATATTCTATTTTTTGGAACATGTTGCAAGCCCGGAATGCAGCAAGGGATTTATGTTAACAGTTTATTTTTCCTTTTCCATTCCATCCTGACTTCTTTTGAAACGGGGTTACTGCCCACGTGGTCCTCAATTAGTGGACCATAGCTAGGGCAACACTTTCAAGTTAAAGTTAACACAGAACTGTTGGGCCATAAGCTCTGTTTCTGTTGGCTGTAAATCTGTAGTTTATTAGGTATAAAACGAGGTTACTTAGGGATGAGCCAAGACTTGTTCAGCCACTCACATGATGTTTAGAAGTAGCGCATGATAGTTCAATTCTGCAAAACTTTTAAGACTAGAAAAGATAAACACAGAAGTCTCTCCGTCATAGTTTGGCCAGCATGCTCAGCATTGTTAAGAGAGAAACAGCAAGCAGATCTGTTAATATTGTTAATAACGTAAACGTGTTTATTAGTGTGCAAGTAAAAACTGCATATTAACGTTCAGATTGAATAACCGATCACGACATGATTTAAGTTTAGAGCAGATGACCAGAAGTTATAGTGTATCTTAGTCTTTGGTTTCAGATGGTAGCAGGTGATATGCATCAGTGCCTTTGAACATCACTTTGACTAAGTGTGCACATTGTAATTTGCTTACTGTTGAAACCTAGTTACTAATTTGAATATTCATCTAAGTCTATATTAAGTCATGGTACCAGTAAACGGAATGTTGAAACTATTCATGCATTTTACCACATCCATTCTCTGTTTAATAGACCAGCATATACTGTATGTGTGTGTGTTTTTGGCTTTTTTGTTGGTAGGGAGTTGGGGTATTTGCTAGTCACCTGTGTGACTTTTCATCTTCCCTTCATTTTCATTACAGTCTAGTTAGGAAATCTTTACTAGAGTGTCAAAATAATGTATTTTTCATAGGGTTTAGTATTTGGATTTCAGTATTTTAGAGAATGAGGACAAGGTGGTTCAGTGGTTAGCACTGCTGTTTCGATTCCGATCCTGGGCTTTGCCTGTGTGGAGTTTGCATGTTCTCTCCATGCCTGCATGGCTTTCCCATAGCATTCCAAAGGCAAGTGTGTTAAGTAGGGGTGTCAGTAGTTTGTGTGGCCACTAGGGGTGTGCAATACGGTCCTTAAATGATATCACAATATTTTTGGGTACTTTTGCAATAACTATCTATTTGGCGATGTATTTCAACAACATACAATTGCACCTCAGCTCGTGGCTGAGCTCGTTTAAAAAAAACTATACTATATTATGGTAGTATTACTGGTAGTAATGATACGGTATGGCACACCCATAATGTTAAAGTATATTAAGGTTAATCGGTGTGCCCTTAGTGTGGGACTATGTGTATGAATGTGTGTGCCCTATGATGGATTTGCGACCTCTCTAGGGTTGTTCCTGCCTTGTGCCCTGTCGCCACGTTTAGGCACCGACTGTCCTGTGATCCTGACTGAAATAAGCAGAAAAGACAATGAATGAATGGATGAAGCTTGTGTGTCTCTGGCAGTGGATAAAGCAAATGCTTATGCATTAAAATGATTAATGGTAATTGGACAGAAGGATTTGAATGAGTCACACCCGAACACAGAGGCTTTACCTGCAGTGAATGAAATGTGGACAGGTGTGTTTTGCACCTAGGTCATTTCTGGCCAGTGTGCTTTTATGTTTCTCTCGTTTTGAAGCATGGCTTGTATTTCTGATGATCTGTCAGTAGGGGTGTAACGGTGCACTGTGCTTGAGTCGACTGGATTTTCTTACAGTTTTATTTCTGAAATATTAACAATACAAAACAATATAAATTAGTGAAAAAATGCTCTATTTTGGCTTCACCATATACCAAACCAAAACCTTCAAAACGATTCAAAAGAATATGTACTTACTACACTTAACCGTAAATTTCCACGATGCACACTCTTTCAGTTTTGCACTGCCATCCATCTTTACAACCCTGTTGCTCAAAGTCTCAAAGTAAATCGGGAACCCTTGACTTCTCAAACTTCAGTAGATCAGCACCAACAAGTCTTCGACTTGATTTACTATATTTACAATTGACAAAAATAAAATAATCGGATATGTTACCGTGAAAATGTCTTTGCACCTAACTACAGGGTCTCAAAAGGGCTAAAGTATTCATATGCTCCGGTTAGCCAGAGCAATAATATGATCAGATACTAACGTGCTTCCCTTATTTTCAAAACCACGAGCTACCACAGGCTCATAAGTATAAGTATTCATGTTGGTTTATGTCAGTTGTCGTGAAATCATGTGAACATCATCCTTAAGCGTCACCAAGAATTCTGTGGTTTGTTTGAGCTTAGTAAGATTTTTGCACACGGTCATCTATAATCAAGAACTCTCTACAATTCAAAACCATACTCAGCCAGTCATATGATGTTTAGAAAGACCTCCTGCTTCATCTCAGTCTTTGTGACAGTTATGTTTGTATATGTTAGCACTCTTGGCATGCTTGGTGAAGCATGCTGGGAGAAATTCAGTCATCTATGTTGAAGACAGCCTGTTCTAGCTCCTCTGCCTGTTTCTGCTGCTTCCGGTGTCACTGTGTTCATGACGGTGATTAACCGTTGTGCAGGACACAGTACTTTTATGAGTTATAATAAAGCTATTCGTGGCAGCTCTCTGTGATGTATCGTTTATCTGATGAGGTGTTAAGCCTCAGATTCGGCATCTTCTCTTTGTAGCTTTTTGTCATGCTGGAGTGTCCCATTATGTCACCTACATACAGATTTATGAAACACAGATAATCAGGATGACAGGGAAACTAGAATATCAACATGCAAACAGCATTAGGGAATTGGAGGAAATGGAGGCGTTTTGTCCTTATTATGTGCTTGGCTGTTGTGAGGGAGGTTGTTTTCATCAGGTGCAGATTTATTATGATATGGTCTGCCATCATGTTCTATGATGGATGCTCCACGACTGAGTGTTTAGAATGCTGTGGCTCATCTGGTTCACAACTTACCAAAGTTTTCTCATGTATCGTATTTACTACTCGACTTCATCTTCGTAGTCAGGTTCCCATTTAAACCTCTTGTCCCGGCTTTTCAGACCTAAAAGATTTGAGTCAGAGCTACGAGTCCTGCACGCCATCTAAGGTCTTCAGTTTCAGGGCGTCTGGCACAGCACGTGTTCACCAGTATGGATGAAATCATTCCGATTTGAGATTCTGATTGAACTGTTTATATACACACATAAACGCAACAATCTGATAAGTAAATGTCTGATTACACGTGTGATAAAAGTAATCCAGTGCATGAGCGGAACATTATATAGAGTAAATGTTACATTTTTAGTGGCAAGAGGACAGGTTCTAACAGTCTGTAATGAGGAATCATGGGGTTTACCTGATTCTGGCTTTTCACCTTTCAAGCTATTTGTGTTGCAGACAAGTTTTCAAAGCTTGCATAAAATGGCGAAAGATGAGTGGACCTGTGCCTGACATAAGTGTTCATACCTTTGCACCACTTGACATTTAGCTCTGGGGGCCTCCCCCTTTTTCTTGATCTTTGAGATCTTTCTACATTCTTGTGGTAAGTTCAGTTGATTGGTCATGATTACAAAAGCCATACACCAGAGCAAAAAAAAAAAACATGAGGAGGAAATTACTGTCTGTGGAACAGCTCAGATACTGGATTGTGATGAGGCACAAATGTTACAAAATTCTGCTGCACTGTAAGTACTCAAGAGCTCAGTTACCTCCATAATTATTAATGGAAGAATAGTGGAACAATCAGGAGAACCTTTTCTAGATTGGGCTGTGAGATGGGAGAAAGTCGACTTCCAGAAGGGCAAGCATCACTGCAGCACTTCACCAATCTGGACTTTATGGCAGAGTTTCCAGGCACAAGCCACTCCTTAGTAAAAGACATGTGAAAGCCTACTTGATGTTTTTTTTTGTTAACTCCAGGTTGGTTGTCATGTGCCTTTTGCTGAAGAGAGGCCTCTGCACACTCATTAAAAAGTAATGGATGGATGTGGATGTTACAACATTTATATATATATATATATTGGACACAAAGTGCTTACAAATGAAAGAACAAAACAGGTATTTTGCCTACGTGAGTCTCATGGGGCATTACAGTGAATTACTTCCAGGAACACTGAGTTTTGCCGTTCTAAATTGCTGTCGGGCACTGATTGCCTGGTGCACAAGATGTCTCCCAGAGTGATTACAAGACCATTTTTACACTGATTTTTTTTTGCATTTACAGCATTTAACAGACACCCTTGTGCTGCACCAAAAGAAAAATGAAGCCATATAGAAAAGTGCTTGTGTTCTTTTTAGCACACATTACCTGTTATTCAATCTGAATTCTGGTGTCTGTTAAATACTAGCATGGGCAGCTAGGCAAGGTAAACCCACTTCTTATGACTAGTCTACATCACATGATAGTTTTCTGAAATTCTTCGAGTCTTAGGCTATTGTGCTTTAAAATGGTACGTTTGACCCTTAAAGCAACATATATTTCTTAGATTAGCTAGCTTCTCTTGATCTTCTATGAATTTATATCTAAAATACTGCAGTTGTTGATATCCTCCAAGCTTGCTTAGCTGCCCTGTGCTCTTTTATGGGCAGAAGCACAAAACGAGATGCTGCGGCTTCTTCATATTTTTCAGAGGAACAATGTAGTACATACTTCCCCTCTTAAAGCTGATACAAAGCAATTCTAGATCATTAAAAGCACAAGCTCTCTACCAAAGTTCACTAAGATGTTTTGTAGTTGCAGGTCCTATTATGCAAACTCTTATATCTGACTAATATCTTTCGAAAATGTAACTCCTATGACCGAACTTTAGATCATCTTAAGGCTGCCCTTTAATACAGAACCATTATAACCCCAGTCCTCTTAATAACTTCTGATTATATACATTTATCATCCGAAAAGTGAATAGAAAGGTCTAGAACAGTCAACATAATGTGACCTATGTAACTACACTACAGTACATTAACCCAGAATGTGGGGAAGTGGACACGTTGATGTTGTGCAGTGACAGGAAGTTTCTTGTTGTGACTTGCACTTGTTTTTTTCTTAAGCAGTACACTGGGTTTTGTATTATTTTTTTTTTAATAAATGGGCTTGTGTGAATTTTTGGTGCTCACTCTCAAGTCTAAATGAGTTGCTATCTACAAAATTCTGATGCAACTGTGATTTCAGTTTATGGTTGACACTTTGGATTTGTCACATCAGAATACTAATTTCCACTGGTCTCCTTTCCGATCATATCTGAGTCTTTTCATCTCCAGAAAAAAGTGCATGTCTGCCACAATTCCAAATAGACCATTCCTGATCAAGCTTCTTTAGACTGTAGAAGGGTCAGCTTAGCATCATCATGAAAATGCCAAATTCGGCTATACATCAAGTACAGTATAAGGGAGGTCACACTGTAGTCTATGGGATCTGTTCTCCTTTTTCTGTGTTTTTATAATGCATTCGCATCTCCTGTATTTTCTCACAAAGAAAGACATAATTACGTATGCCTGTTATGCTATTGCTAAAACAATGGTATGTCTAATCTAATGGTGGAAAAGTGCTGTAAAACTGAGGTATGCATTTACCTGATGTAATAAATAAACAGCAAGTAATGGATTTATGTTGCTCATATCAAATGTAAACTTTTCTGTATTAACTCACTACTGTAAAAATAAAGAAAACAAATAGAGGTAACAAACACAGGTAACCCTCTTAAGGAAAAGCATGCAATTCCAATGGAAAAGTGATGTGATTCAAATATGTCAGGTTTCCCATGGAAACCTGGAGTGGCTGAGGGTAGGAGCCAGTCAGCTCCAGTTTTTCTAGCATTAATGAGGCTCCTCTGTTCTTTATACGGTCACTCCTGGCAGCCAGAGCGCCAAGTTTTCCAACCTTAACCCAGCACACTCAAGTAAATGTAAACTCCGCTGTGCTTGAATTTAGCTTAGGACCAGACTGTGGCAAGACCGTTAGAAGTGATCTGCTTCAGCATTTCTGTTATTCTTTAAAAGCACAATGTGTGTAGATCAAAATATGTTCACATTCACACAGTTTGCTTCTTTACTGTATATTGACAATTTTACTGAGTTGTACAAGGCTTTAGCCAACACTAGACATGGTGTATGCACACGTATGGTGTACACATACTCGCTCACACTGGGCCACTTTAGAGATTCCAGTTTACCCTGCTCATGCCTTTGAAGGTGAGAGAAAACTTGATACTTAATGGAAGCCCATGGTGACACACGGAGAACATGTAGACAGACTTCTACAGGAAGCAGAAAGGCTTGAAATCGAACCTGGGTTTATGGAGCTATGAGGTGACAGCACTTATCACTGCACCATCATGGTTGTTCACTCTCAAGACTTTACCATATGTGGTGGTTGTGAAACCACTGGGTTATTTTGTTAGTCAAAACAGCTGTGACCAGAAAAAAAACAATTACACACATAAAATCACAATTTGTTAATTACATATTTTTTTTACAATTATTAATTGCAATAAATGTCTTTGCTAGTGACCTTTGAATGGTATGTACTGATTTTGGGATACATTAATGTCAGAATGAGATCTCACTACTCACAATGCAGTCACAGGGGTGCAGTCTCACTAACTGTAAATACAGGGGTCTGGATAAAAAGGACTATGGATGTACTGTTTGGGTAGTAAAATGATTTATATTTTTATCTAAATATATATAAATGTATATCTTTTTATTTCATTAAAAATATATGTACTATAAACAAATTAAAAAATCTTTTAAGAAACAGGGCAGCACGGTGGCTTGGTGGATAACACTGCTGCCCCACCGCAAGAAAGTCCTGGGTTTAGTCCCTGGGTGGAGTCTTCATGTCTGCATGGGTTTACTCTGGGTACTCCGGTTCTGTCCACAGTCCTGCGTGTTAGGTTAATTGGTGTCTCTAAAGTGGCCCTTAGAGAGTGTGACTATGTGCATAACTGTGACTGTGTGTGTGCACTACGATGGATTGGCACCCCATCTAGGGTTGCTCCTGCCCTTGTGCCCAGAGTTGCCGGATGGGCACGGGAGGGCCCACGACCCTGTGTGGATTAAGCGGGAGATGTTGAATGAATGAATGAATAAATTAGAAAGTCATATAAAATGTAGGTGTTAAAATTGATCATAATCCTTTGTTAATTTCAGTTTTTTTTTTTGAAAACTGTGTCACTGTAAGTTTGAATTAATTTGGTAGATTGTCTATATAAAGCTTGTGCAGACCAAAGCTGAACTTTTGTATAGTATTTAGACAGTGTGCTTTATAGTGCATGACATTGTGTGGGCTCCTGGTCATGATCACAGCCTAAGAAAGACTTCTTGTGTGATTTGTTAGTTCTCTTTGTTGTGCTGTGGTCATCTGATTAGCATGGTGTGTTAGGCTGCAATAGAGGTCCTATTATAATATTTTATTTCAGTAAGTTGCAGACTGTGACGCTTATTTGATTTCAATTGAACCCTGCCACAGGATATATACACTATATAAGCAAAAGTTTCTGGACACCCAAAAACATGACACCTAAAAATGGGTATTAGTGTGGCCCCCTTTGTTGTTCTAACTTTTTTCATTTCATTTTGGAGCATAACTGTGGGGTCAGCTTCAGATGTTAGACAAGCCCACTTTTTAAAGTGTCTGGTGTAGTTAAGGTCAGGTTTATGCACAAGCCAGCCAAGTTCTCAATCAAAGTTATCAAAGTTGGCAAATTAATTATATATGGACTGAACATTCAGACACTAATGTAGAGTACCTTACCTTATGATACCATTGCCATGAAAACAAACAGCATATTGTAGTAAAGCAGAGATTCAAACACTGAATTTTAATGTTAGAACCCAGTAGAAACAGCTCAGATTCCTTGCTGCTTATACCTAGTCTTTTTCTAGTTAGTACTGATCCAGTCCAGGTTAATGTGGTAATCCTTTATGGTATCAGTATCCCGGTGTCCAATAAACAACATATCATATGCATTATACAGCTTGTTAGTTATTGCTCTTTTTAACAGGCCCATTTCCAGATTTTGGTAAAGAATATGAACTGGAGACTTAACATACTAATTGTTATTTGCTACCATTACCATTTTTGTAATAGCACTGGGTATGCGGGTCTATTCCTGCTCACATGTAGTTGTGTTGCTAATTCACAGACTTCCTCTGTCAGATTCTGATGGAAGGGAGATATATGAGGCATGCTGCAGCTGTGCCCTTATCATACTTAAGTGTTTTGTCTCAGTATCTGAGTTGAGCTTAGATCTAAACCTAATATTAGTTCATGGCAGGCTGCTTATTTTAGATTTAATATGTGTTAGATAATTGATCTATATGCCTAGCTCAACATTGAGCTGTCCTTAAAGTAAATCTATTCTGTCTTGTATCATAATCATAATCAATAAACCATACAGAAGTGTAGATACACTGGATTAAGTATTAGCTAGTGGGAGATATTTCCTTTCCCTGGAAATGGTTTCACTTCGAAGCTATCAAGAGACAAATGACCAAAGCCTGCATAACTGCTCGGGTTTTTCTCAGGCCCGAAGACCCTAAAATAGAGTTGGCTGGGTTCATTCTCCCACATTAGACCCCTCTGACTTCCCAGAGTCGTGCACTCTAATCTCCAATAGAGTCTAATACGAGTCTGACCATTGGGTGACTCACATTTTTCCATACATGGTTTAGCTTGTCCAGGAACTTCACATCAAATGAGCTGTGGTCGTTTGTAATAATAAGAAAAACTGCACGTCAATTACTGCATGCCATTTATTAGCTGATATTTGCTTAGAGTGAGTTCCCTAGCAATTAAATATAAAGTGTATTTGTTTGTTAATTCGTTTCATTTAACTTTGTATCAGTATCATTGGTTATGTTAATGCGGATGCAAAGTTACATCAACACACCAGTCATGAGTTCAGTGAGATGTCCCATGCTGCCACTCTTGGGCCTATGAGCAAGACTCTTGTCCCAAAATTACATGGACTTTACATTGTAATATTTTATCACTAAATCTGTATGAGGACATCATAATCTTCAAATGTATATTTCCTTAAACATTCAACAGTTTTATAGTATCTAAAGTGCTTATAAAAACAGTGGTTTTTTTTACATTTACTTTTACTTTTATTCAATTGCAGACAATATAAAGCTGATTCCTGCATTTCAGGCAACTCATTTCAAAAAAGTTGGGATGAAAACAATTTAGAGCTAGTAATGAATTTAAAAAAATCTAATAATGAGGTGTAATAGTGATTTGGTACACAAGCAGCATTCGGGGAAAGTCTTGGATGACTAAACCTGGCCAGAGGATCTCCAGTATGTGAAGAAAATTATTGAAATGCTGAAATATATGTTTATTAACAAATAAAATGAAGTTGATCAGACAAAACATGAAATATCTCAGGTTCATGTTGTCTGCAATGAAATAAAAGCCAAACAGACTGTAAGAAACACTGATTGTTTTCACATGCATTTTCCATACTGTCCCAACTTTGGGTAATTGGGGTTGTACATGTGATGTTATCACAGCAATTGGGGTGAATACTCAAAATCAAATCATGTATGTTCTTGTAAAATAACTTTTTTAAGCTTTATTGAGTATCCTCATGTTTTAGTTCTTGTGCAGATATTTCAGTTCCAGGTTACAATACAAAATGCAGAAAAAATACGGTTGGGGTGAATATTTATGCAAGGCACTGTATGTAAGTGAATTACAATTGAACTGGCTATCTGTTCTTTTATCAGTACAAGGAAACATGCCGAAACCATTCTCCATGGTAATTGCTGGTATGGTACAAATAGAGCAGATAGTGATTATGCTGGAAAACAATGGCACATTCCTTTAAAACACTAAAACACTTTAGAATACCCCTGCTGGAGTTGTTCGACCTGAATGCTTGAAGGTTGCAGTAATTGTGGTTATTTTTGCATCCTTTGTGTTGTTGTAAGGCTCAAGGTCATTTGTCAAACTGAGGAGCAATGGCTGCTCTCCAAAGGTTTTATACCTGTACTACAGAACATTAGATTTGAATTTCGAAAAAAAAAAAAAAAGCTTTAAGCTTGACTCATTTGTCTTTTTCACTGCCACCATTTGAGCATGGGCTTTGTCTTCAACAGACAGGAAAGGGTTAATAAACAAGGCCGCCTAAATAATGAGACGAGGGTGGGTGGTCTCTAGGGCTTTCTGCTTATCATGGAGGAAGAAAGGAACTGCAGGAATTTGGAGGGTAGTTAATCACAGGGGTGTGTGTGTGTTTGTGCGCGTGTGTGTGCGCGTGTGCTAATAGTGTGTTTAGGCTTCGCGTCTGAGTGTGTTTTGGGCGGAGGGTGCAGGTAGGTGAGATCATGGATTGTTTGGAAACACAGTGAGAATTTGGAGAGCTTTTAAAAGTGGAATGTGTGTGTATAAGTGAGAGTGTTTGTGGGAGAAGTGTGCTAATTTTCCAAACAGCTTGGCTCAAACAGCAAGACTAGGAGACACCCAAGTCTAGGAGCTATAAGGTGCATGGGTGTGTAAATAGAGCCTTGTTTTATAGGGATTTTTAACAATTTGAACAAATGGTGAAATGTACCAGTTTTATTCTCATAATATTTTTTTTTAGCTTTTAACTGAAATTAGCTGTGTCTCGTACCTCCAGCTCAATGACACTGGCACAACTAAAAAGGTCAAAAGGCCTCATATTATCAGTTAGTCAGAATACTTAATTGGAGCATTTCCTCCCATGCTGCTCTTGGACTCTGAGCTTGGATGGATATTGATAGCAAATGATCTATGCAGAATCACCATTTACGCAGTGATTTTAGTACCTTTAAGAGCCTAAGAGCCTGTTGTCATTTGGTCAGTTATTCGTAATAAATGACCTGCAAAATGCTGAATAAACACACACACACACACACACACACACACACACACACACACACACACACACACACACACACACACACACACACACAATTAGTACAATTAATTTACTACATGGAATGCTAGGCTAGTAATAATGTTGTTTAGATCAGCTGTTATAAAAGTATTCAATTACTTTTTGTCAACAGTATAATTTGTGAACCTACAAGTTACGTGATTAGACGTTGTCTGAACACCGCATTCTGTTACCATACTTAACAATACTATTTAGGATAGTGTAGTGTTTCAGTATTGACTAAATAGTAGAGGTGTGCTGATCAATCTCAAATAACTGATTCAGCGGCCGTCACATCTACACGTGTGCAGCGAATGATGGCGACAGTGGCACAAACACAGCCACACAAACAGCACAGTGCTTTTACGAAATTAATTCAGAATTCAGATCATGTAAACAGAGCATTAAACATGTTTCAGCTGCCCAGGTTTGTTTATGAGACTGGTCTCATTAAACTCACTCTCTTTATAGTGCAATAGTAATAAGGGAGTAGCCCTGATATTTCGGACAGGGCCATATCTTAAGCTTAGCTCTTCACAGCATGTTGGTTGCAAAAGTAAGCTGTGGAGGAAAAACTCCAAAAACATTCAGAAAAATAAATTTAATATGAATGTTAAAAACAGCATCATCCTGCTGAATATAGGGAATTTGACCTAACTAACAAAGGCAAAGAGATTCCAGCTAGAGCTGGCCAGAAAATAGAGCCAAGCACAAGCCAGCAGCCCCTGCTATCTTTCTTTAGCAATGAATAAGTGAAAATGTTTCTGTTTACCGCAATTTATAATTCTTAGACAAAAAGAAAACCGGAGTCTGGCAAAATGGGAATTGTCCGATCTTGTTAAACAATAGAAAATCATAAGTAGAAGCATCTCTACTAAATAGATAAGATTATTACGTGATTATTTATTTATTATAACTAATATGATAATAAATATGAAGTAAACATAAATATTGACACTATACATTTGTATTCGTTTTTCAATTATTTAGGATGATTAAGTCGCTCAGTTTTTCTTTACACCCTATCTCACAATCAAATGTATAAGAGTGAGAAACTATCTATTATGTAACAAGAAGTTCTTTCAGAAGAGAGTAGTGAACTGAGAAGCATGCAGAAGCTATGAGAGTCTGAGATAAATGAAGATGTTTAATCCTGCTGTGCTGTGTAGACGTTCCTCCCCCGAGAGAAAGGTACGGTCAGGTTACAATGGTTGAAAAGATGAGCCAGAAGAATCATGAAAATGATTCCTTTTTCATTATTTCTGAAATCCATTTTGTGTGATTTTCTTAGGAATTCATAAAGCAGACTTAAGAGGGAAGTAAAAAAAAAAAAACAAAAAACAAATAATAAACACAGCCAAGTGGCATTGTAGAATTATATGATGACAACCCATAATAAAATGTAAGGTGGATACGGAGGGAGAGAGAGCAAGAAAGTGAGAGAACATAAAGCCTTTGTCTCTGATTCCCCAGGCGTTTGGCCTGATGTTAGTCAGCTGTGTTTTCATGTTCTCAGACACACTCCAAACTTTCACGGCCTCCTTCTGGTAATGCTTTCCTGAGCTGATGTCACAATTTCCCTGCACTACTCCTTATGCACTTTACATGTGAGCCCCTTCGTTTCCTGTTGTTGTGAAAGCGGCAAATCTGATAGGCCCTGTGAAGCAAGTGTTGGCTGGAATTGAAGATAATTCTTGCATCATAGTTTATGTAATGGGGCAGAAAAAGACGGAGGTGTGTAAAACTGCCAGTTGGGTGTGTCCCATCCACTGCAGGCTTGTCCTACTTGTGTGTGCTCTTTTGGTGGTCTGGAGATATTCTAGGTTCTGTGGGAACTTGATGTCAAAAGATGAACTTTTTCAAACTGCTACAGATACATGGGTCATGGGCAGAGGCAACAGTGCCTGCAATCAGTAAATCAGCTGACAAAAAGAGGACCATTATCAGTTTTGTAATCAGTGAAACACATTACTAGGGAATATTGTTAATGCACATAATTAATTTAATTAATTATATTAAGTTTAGGACATGAATAGAGGACGTAATGTTGTATCACCCCATAAAATTAGCCATTTTAAGCCTGGGTTTGTGGGAAAGAAAATATATGGGTTAAGATCTAAACTGCCTTAAATTAGACTAGTCAGCTAGCTAACCACATGTTGGTATATTACTTTACCATGGTTATATCACTTTGAAATGAAGACATTAGACTTGAAGCGATTCCAGAGTATTATATATATCCAGTGCATCTGTAGCATATTAGCAATTACCACAGCAAATGATTCAAATGGAAAACCAGCATAATTTAACTTACTTATTACAGATGTCTAAGGGCATTTTCTGAATTCTGCCAAAAATACTTAAAAATGTGACTATATGATGGAGATTAAATACTACAACCCTTACACTCCAACCATAAAGGTTCTGATTGGTGGCATTTAATGTCCATTCCATCAATGTATGTTTGCCTTAATCTTAGAAATAATAATGACAAATAAGAACATGTCTCTTGCATATGTCACAGGTGTAAACAGATTTAAAATGGCCAGGACACTGTACCGACGTATGTTGTTACCGCATACAGTACTGTACCGATCTCTAATTACCATATTTTACTTAATAATTATTACAGATTATTATGTTAATTGCTTAATTATGTACTGTTACACCACCTGATATGGCAGTGTATTATTATAGGACAATGCGTGTTGGTTCTCCTGCCCTCCACCTATCACTCTCTGCAGTAGGTTCTCATGACAGAATCTGTGCAGAAGTTTGGCAAACCAATCACTAATGGATTATTTCAGTTTCGAACAGGCCAATTAGCTAACGCTGCAGATGCAGGAGCAGTGGTGGGAGTTGAAGTTTAAGTCTGTCATTCTCTCGAAAGCTTACAACCTTACCTTACATGCCATCAGACTGTACAACTCCCCTCTGGGCAGGAGGGGGCGTAACACGAGGGCAGAGGATGGGAAGGAATAGTAACAGTAGTAGTAGTAGTCTGAACACAAGACAAAACATATTTTGATAATGTGAATTAATTTAAGCTTACTGAACTCTAACATAGTATACATATTATATTATATGCATAGATTCTGTTATTTAAACATTCTATTATTAATCTCATGTATTCTAATTCTTATCCTTATTTTTATTATCTTTCTACATTTTCTACTATAATAAAGATGAAAGGACAAAAATATACAAACTACAATACAAAGCGGTAAACAGTTCATAGACGGGGCTATATTTCATTTATAATTTTCCCATTGTGACCTGAAAAGATCCAGTTTTAGGTTATGTGACTTATTATATTATTAATCTGCTGTATATATGCTCTTATTCCTGTATATTGTGTTGCATTACATACAGTACAAAACAGGCACAGGCTATGAGAAATCCATACATATCATGCATAAGGTAGGCATTAGCAATTTGTAATAGCTGTATGAATAAGGTAGCAGATACGTTCCTCTTACATGAGTGTTATAACGATACATATACGCAGTTCACACACACTTCTGCTGTGTGTACTTTAGATTTGAATGTTGTTCAAATAATAAATCGCGTGATCGCAGTGCATATTTGGAAACAGTATGTAAACAGGGCCTTAGGACCTCCTGTCCAAAGTGCATTTTGATCAGATTAGTTGACTTTCTTATTACAAATAGTGGATATATTAAATGTCTGTTGTAGTACAGATGTACTAATAATGCACATGCTACAGATTAAACTAGCTGGAGTATTGAGATCACAAACCTGTATGTATGTAGGCAATGATACTGAGAATTACCATTTTTAGGAGACATCTCTGGTCAAATCACTGGTGGCTGAAGTGACTGGGAAGTTAAAAGATCATGTATTGCCAGTGTCAAGAAATAAGGAGGTAACATTTGATCTGTTTTACCTCAGAACCCTTTTATTATTATTATTACTAACTTGTTGCTCAAATACAGTTGCATAATGTGAAGCTAAGATGGATGTTAGCGTGTCTATTAGATGCAATTAAATGTGACAAGACCTACAGTACTGTGCAAAAGTCTTAGGCCATCATTAGTTGGCCATGTGTAATTATTTCTGTTTCCTTATTAGAGTACATCCAGAAAACACAGGAAATATGTATGAAGAGGGAGCCGAGCCATTAAGCAAAGCTCTAACTATACCCGATGGTCTATTGCCCCACCCTCACCTATGGTCATGAGCTTTGTTATGAATAAATGAACAATACTGTGGATACAATGCCAAAATGAGGTCATCAGGAGTAGTTGGACATACCGTCTGTGATCGGGTGAGGAGCTTCCAATCAGGGAGGAGCTTGATGTATACCCACTGCTGCTTCATCTTGAGAGGAGCCAGTTGAGGTGTTTTAGGTATCTTATAAGAATGCATCTTGGTTGCCACCTCTAGGCCCGGCAAACTGAGAAAAGGCCCCAGGGTAGGCCCAGTACCTGCTGGAGGGATTATATGGGGTATCCCCCAGGAGGATTTGGTAGAAGTTGCAGGGGACAAGGATGCCTGGGCTACTTTGTTTTCCCCCCTGCTGCTGCGACCCTGAAATGCGTAAGCGAAATAGAAAGTGAGAGGGAGGTTAGTTTATATTGCACTGGTACGAGTGGATCAGACACAGCAGTGCTGCTGGAACTTTAAACATCTGTGTCAACAAGTGTCACTGCTGAATTGAGAATAGAAAGAAAATAGAATGTAAGCAGAAACAAGGAAGTGATGTTTATGTTATGATTGATCGATGTACAATGCCGTGATTTGTAATGCAAGTCTGTTACTCTCTCAGAGAAAACCTGTTCTAAGCAGTTCCCCATGTGCTCTGCAATTACACAACCAGCCAAATGCTGAGAGTGAAAAGGTGAGAATTACTATGTGCTTTAATAGAATGTAAAATTCTACATTATACATAATCATGACGCTTCTCACTTACCGTACTCTACGTTATAGTTATAGTTATGTAATAATGACTCACTGAAACAACTGAGCTAAAATAATGGCATGTTTATAGTAATACTTACAGTGCTTAAGGATTTAATTTACAGAGCAATATGTTCTACTTCTTCTGTCTTTCTGCTAAAGAAACCAGCTGTTGCACCTCCAACTCCTGCCAAACCCAAGCTAAAGAATTCCCCCTTTGCTGAGAAACTGCAGGTAAGCCATCGACATTTTTTTTTTACTTATTTAAGGCTATAATCGTGCATTTTTGCAGCTATACCCACACCCACTCCACACATTAAGCCCTGATACAATAATTATTCTCAAATAGATAACAATAATTGCTAATGATTAATTGCATGATTTTTTGCATGATGAAATTAAAGTGTTTTCCACATAAACAGCACAACAAAGCTATATAAGCTTCAGCAGAGTGCAGGTATTACCTAATATTTAAAAAAAAAGCAAATTACATAAATATATATTACAGAAATAGATGTCATATCTTATTTTGTTTGTTGAAACTCCTGGTTTCTGTGGTGTTGCCTTCCCAGGTAAAAATGTGCTGTAACTTTGACAGTACAAGCATGATGTGGCCAAATTACCATCAAAATCTATGGTAGAACTGTGAAAGAATTCATGGTCAGTTATGAGTCAAAAAAGGTTACAATTATACTATGAAATCTGACAGTGGAACGAGGAGGTGGCCAAATGACCATCAAAAAATTATAGTAGAAAAGTGAACTGTGCAAGTTCAGTCAGTTTACAGTTTTACTACGAAATTTCACAGTACATTTTCCCTGGGTTCAAAACAACAAACACAACAACAATTGCCAATACCATGAACAATACCATCATATTGCAAAGTACTTTTATTGGAAAAAGCCTGTTCAAGATGTGCGCCAAGCATGTTGTTTACAGGATCTGAAGCTGCTGTGACACGGTAATAAACAAAGCTAGGTCTGATATCGTTCACTGCCCTCACCAATTCTGCTCACTATAGGCTAACCATAAATGATATAGTATGTAAAATGCAGATATTAGTGATTAAAGCAAATTGCCCCCAGTGCCCCCCTAAATGAATGAATGATTTTAATATGAATGCGCACATGTAAGTAGAAAGTAATGTAGTAAACGCCACAAAAATTGATTGTTAATATTTTTGATTTAGCAGGCAGCACCTTTCAAAAGCCAAGTATGTGGGATTTTATGGGGATTTTCCCCTTGAACAGATCTGTAGTCAGCCTCCATTCGATCCAATTTATGTCGCTCTGCTGCCACATAGTGTTCATCCCTGGCAATACCGATTGGTTAATGACCATATACTGTATAACTCTTACTGTATAACTGTATAATCTTACTTTGCTGTTCACCAAATATAATCCTAAAAAAACAGTATGTGCAAAATGGAATAAAATTAAATACAAATTACACATGCATATGTGCAAATATGTAGAGCATGTAAAGAGTAAACGTAGTTCTGTATAAGTATAGGTGTAAACAGTAACAGTAGTATTGTAATGGATGTAGATAGTATTGTCCTAACAGCAGCAGTACAGTGTAGGTAAAGTGCAGTTACTGAGTGCAGGTTTGCCTAAATCGGTTCAGATTGTGAAGGGGGAAGAGGTAGTCCTGAAGAGGTAGGCCTGTGAATAGAAGCTGATATAAATATATATGTATATATACATATATATGTACGCTGATCAGCAATAGTCTTATATATACATATATTAATGGAATATGTTAATGTGTTATTCTTAGCATATGGAGTTTGCGTTAGTGCGTTGCTCAATAATCTTCTTTCGCACCTTAATCAGGGTCATGGGGAAGCTGATGCCTAGCCGGGGCACAGGGTCCAATTCCATTTTAGGGCACATGTACTCACACAAACATACGCGCCATTTACCCTAAGGTATGTCTTTGGAATGTGGGAGGAAAAGGAAGTATGTGGAGCAAACTCACATGGACACATGGAGAGCATGCAAACTTCTGCTTATTAAGCAGTTCAGTCTAAAAGTTCTGTAACTATGGCATGGCCGCATAAAACCAGAAACTAATTGGTACACTGATAATAAAAATAAGGGGATATGAGGGGATATTTAATTCGTTTTTGTGAGCTGTACATATCACATCCTCATCATATTCCTTTGATATGTACTGCTCAAAAAAATAAAGGGAGCACTTAAACAACACAATGTAACATACATACATACATACATATA
>JAUZST010050966.1:0-24818 GCA_034779995.1 Parotocinclus haroldoi | reverse complement strand
TATATACTCAAAAGAACCCTAATCCTCTGGAACTCCTTCCACTCATCCATCAGAAACTCAGACTCGCTCCCCTCTTTAAAAACAAACTCACGACCCACACATTTAAACTGGCCTACAGCACCTGACCTTCATACAACTGGCATATCAGACACCTTTCACTTATTATTACTATTATTATTATTATTATTATTATTATTATCACTTTATTTTTATTCATATTATAACTCCTAATTTTATGATAAACTATGTATTGCAATGCATATGCTTATATTATGTAATTGCTTAATTCATGTATAGTGTCTAAATAGCTACACTTCATGTGTTGTTTGTGTGTGAAAGGCAGCAAGAAAAATACAATAAAAACTTGGATTACAAATGTAATTTTATAGATCCATATTGTTGCCGAATAAATTGGGAATAATGTTATAAAATCAAAATCTATGAATGTTGCATCCCAAATTGTCCCACTGTTCATTCGTCATGCAACAATGCATTTTTGTCAGGTGACAGATTCAGAAGGAGATACAGGAGGAGAGGCTGGAGAAGATGGAGGAGGAGAGGCTGGAGGAGGTAGCGTAAGAGAGGCTGGTGGAGGAGGAGAGGCTGGAGGAGATGGAGGAGGAGAGGCTGGAGGAGGTAGAGTAAGAGAGGCTGGTGGAGGAGGAGAGGCTGGAGGAGGTAGAGTAAGAGAGGCTGGTGGAGGAGGAGAAGCTGGAGGAGATGGATTATGGGAAAATGGACGAGGAGATGCTGGAGGAGATGGAAGAGGAGAGGCTGGAGGACATTGACGAGGAGAAGCTGGAGTAAATGGTAGAGGAAGAGCTGGAGGCCCACAGGTGAGGATGAAATATGTTAGCAGTTAGACTGAGCATTGTGACAAACGTTAGGGTGATTATAATTTGTATAGCAATGGTTCATCCATGCGGCTTTGAAATTTGATCTTGCATACTTGTCTGTAAAATTTCTGTCTATAACAACTTTATATTAATAAGGCCCTAGGCTGTAATCGTTTTATACTATACATGCTTTGAACGTCATATTACTTTGAGGTGTAATGTACATATCATGGCACAGATCAAGCAGTTCAAGTCACCCCCCGTATTTACTTAAGCCAGTTGTGTCTCCCCCAACCCCCATGAAAACAACATTTTGTCACTGGGTCATTACATTGCTAGACATCAATTCTACTGGTTTCTGGTTTACATTTTTACTTCGTTCAGTGGTTATTTATGACCTAAAGTGCTCAAATAAACTCATTGTGACTCTAAACAGTGCTTTTTACTTGCAATTTGCAATTACTTTTAAACAAAAAAACATTCCTTAGTGTCACAGTATTATATTGATATCACCGGCAGTAGGTGGAGTTTTAAAAGCTTCAACTCTTTAAGGACTAAGTGGCATATTTGTTTCGTATTTTTCAATGGACGCCAAATGTGATTGAAACAACCTACAGTCCTGAAAGGGAAACAAAAGAACCCCTCGGCAGCCCATCACCAGCCCAGATTTTAACAGGTACCCGAGCAAGCTGGTGGTTTAAGCCTACTTTTAAAAAAAAAACAGACACCCCTTTATATCTAGACTCCTCCCACGAAACAACTGAAAGAAATACCACCACATTTTTGTCAGCAGTTTATATAAACACAATATAACTGTGCTATTAGATCGTCAGTTGCTTATTTTACTTAGCATTAGTTTTTTAAGGTGTATATACACCGCTCACAAAAATGAGAGGTTATTTCACTATGTGATATTTCATTATATTTCATATTTGTCTCGCCAAATGTGATTGAAACAACCTACGGTCCTGAAAGGGTTAATAAAGAAACATTAAGGCATTTTTTCCCTGCAACACTTCACATTACCAGGTAGTAAATCTTCCCATTAGAAATAATGGAAATAAACTCCCGCTATCTGAATATTCTCTAACATAACGATTTTCCAGAGCGAGGTGCATTTGCAGGGTTTGACTGTACATTACAGTCTCGTGTATAAATGGATAAAACATCTGACCCCTCCTCCAGCTACAGTGTCATCACTACTTTGCACCAGCAGTGACTTGTTCGTTTTCAGGAGATGTCGAGGGAGGTAACAAGCCTTGTTTGTTAACAATTGGAGGAAGGCAGAGAAAGCAAGAGGAGATGAGAGAGAAAAATCAATCTAATACTGCAGAACTATCAGATCATATGAGATGATGGATTCTTGGTCGCACCGTTCAGCCCCCGTCTGCCGAGCTGTGCAAATCAATTCAAACAGACACAAAGAATAAACACACGCCGCGCCATACAATAGGAAATTGAAGTAGAGCCTCCTATTTTTTAAATGTGCTGCTACATATTTGTTTAGCGGATTACCATGGCGAAATGAAATTTGAACAGTTACTTAAAATAATATGCAAAAGATATTTCCTGTTTTTGTCACAGAAATGCAGCCCCTCCTCTGGTGTTTGTCAGAGACCGAGGCCAGAGCCGGTTCTGGCGTCAGAGTAAACACGGTATGCGTGTGTTCTCCCGGTGATTATTTTTCATCAGCGTTTTCGGGGCCTTATCCACATTGCAGGAGGTTTAGATTTCATATTTTATTTGTTTTTCCCCCCGTCAAAAAATATTTTTAGAAAAGCCACCCTGTGTGGAGGCTGTGCCAGCCATTGGCGGGTGAAATGGAACAGATTTATGAGCGAGCGGTTCATTTGTGATGGGATCAAATGTGGTACTGTTTTAAAATAGCAGATTTCAGTTTTAATGACCATATGCCTCTGTTTACCTTTACACTAAATAATCGGCTTCGCTCCTAATACTGAAAAAAGGAGACATCAGAGTGTCTTTATTTCACTTTGGATGCTTGGGTGATGGATCTGCAATTTGCTAGCCCACCACGCTACCCTGATTAGAGTTCCATCGGTGCCTGAAGTCAGTCATGATCAGCGTTGGATGAAGTACACAAATCATGTTGAGCACTTGAATTAAAGTAGAGATACCCAAGGCAAAATATTACTCCAGTAAATGTAGAAGTTCTTCCTTTAGAGCTCCACTTGTATAAAAGTACAAAAGTATTTCCCTTTAAATGTACTTAAGTATCGAAATTAAAAGTACCAATATTTATTATGGTTTTAATGTCCTATTATCATTTTGTAACAAGGCTTTTTGCTTAATCAACTGATTTTAAGTGACTCTAGTGTCACTTTAGACATGCCAGTCTTAAAACAGAATATCATTAATTAGTTAAAAACAAAGTGCATCCTATACCCAGATGGGTGTGCTCGCTTCTCTCTTATTTCATTTATGTGTAACATGTATGACATGACAGATTTCACATAATGTAGGGGAGGAAAAAGTAAGATATTTGACTATGAAATGTAGTGAAGTTAAAGTAAAAGGTCAGCCAAAATGGAAATACTTAAATAAAGTAAAGATTCATTAAAAATACTTAAGGAACTAAATTACATTACATGCTGCTAAAACCAGGACAAGTGGTGCCAAAATCGGACACAGCGCCCAACCCTGGTTTGAGTCCTGTCAGTAACTTCTGTCAGTAGTAGTGATGATCCACTTGTTCCAGATGCTGCAATGGACTGAAGTTCCACCCAGGGTGCCCAGTCACCTGCCATGACCCTGACCCTGACCAGGATAAGGAGAGTTTTATTTAATGTAATTCATTATTTTATTAAAGCAATCTATCACTCCATCCATTATCTTCTGCTTAATCCACATGGAGTCACGGGCCAGCCGGTGCCCGCCCGGTGCCCGCCCGGTGCCCGCCCTGCAACTCTGGCCACAAGGGCAGGAACAAACCTAGACGAGGCACCAGTCCATCGTAGGGAACACACACAGTCATGCACACAGTCAGACACTAATGGCCACTTTAGAGAAACCAATTAACCTAACATGCATGTCTTTGGACTGTGGGAGGAAACGGGAGTACCCGGAGTAAAGGACATGCAGACTCCACACAGAAAGAACCCAGGCCGCTCCACCCTGGGATTGAACCCTGGATCTTCTTGCATTGAGGCAGCGGTGCTAGTCTTCATATTATGTACACGTCTTTTGCTTTTTGAATCCACAGGTATTTATTTGAAACATAGAAATGTAAAAGTGCAGCAAAACACTGCAACTTCTTATCGAACAAAATAGAGTAACAAATCATCTTCTCAATGGAATGATGTATTAAAAATGCATTGCATTGCTTATCTTTTATCTTACCATTTTAACATTATTTGCATCTCTGTGGGAGGGGGGCTGCCCTCACTTTGGGAGGTACAGGATTAGAAGATGATCAACAACAGGTAGCGTACTGTATTTGACTTTACATCTGCAAAGGCGAGCAATATGGTAGATGTGTATACGTGTGAGTGAACAGTGTTTAAAACTCAGCAGCACTGTTGTATCTGATCCACTCATACCAGTTCAACACACACTGACACTCCACCACCCATCAGTATCACTGCAGTACTGTGAATGATCCACCATCCAAACAGGACCTGATCTGTGCTGGCCCTGTGGGGGTCCTGACCATTAGAGAACACAGTAAAAGAGATGAACAAAGTGTGTATAGAAACAGATGGACTACAGTATATAATCATAGAACTACAAAAGTGCTTCTATATGGTAAAAAAGGCTGAAATTATGGACAGTCTGCATAAAACCAAACTATTTAGGATGGTCAAAATACAAAATGTTTGTGTATTTAGTACCTTTAGATTGAATCACTTCCAAACTACAGTCATTAATACAAATGCACCCTAGCAATATGCGACCCTCTGTGGACTCTAGTTACCAGGATCGCTCGTGTTTTTTTCACGTACAACCTTTTCTTGAATCACCGTGCGTCTGTCAGTGGCAGGTCAGCCATGTTTTGAAGGCAGATGTCTCAGTTGTGCTGGTGGCGTCAGCAGCAGCAGGGCTTTCTGTAGTCTGCAGTCCTCATAAAGCCTGTTTAGTGTGGCACATTCATTTTTTCCAGCCACTTCAACGGTCCTTCGTCTTCTGTGTAATTGAAGAGATTCTTATGCTTGAGTGTGAAGGGCAGGGAACAAAAGCAGATGGGTGTTTTTTGTCTTTTTTGCTGTGTGCCCGGAGCCTGTACTGACTCTGCGAGTCTGGAGGAGATAGAGACAGGCACTGGCCCTGTCTTTTAGGTTGTGGAGGGCATGCAGGTGTTAGGGCTTAGGGCCTAATGAGCCTTAATTAGCCCATTGAGGCAATCAGGGGCTTGATTGGTCCTGTGTGCTTAAGAAAACCACCACATACTTAGCGGTCTAGCAAGATTGGGGCATTTCAAGAGCAGCGGGTGACTCTGAAAATAATGTAGATTTATGGAAATAATGTCAAGCGTGTGCCTTGATTTAGTTCATCCCGACAATGGCATTCCACACAGGTGTCATAAGTCTTGCTAGATTTCAAGTCCAAGGTTTAAACGTTGTTCATCACATTTGGGTCCGTACTTCAAAGCATTTGGTCAGCTTCATTTAAAATATTGCAGCTTTGATTGGTTTGCTTGTTATGGCACAAACAAGAGGCCAGTGTTCAATACGTCTCTCGACCAAATTCAGCCCTTCAATGAAGCACCACTTGTCAGCTCGCAAACCTCACAATCCCGCACGTCACACATCACTAGGGATGGACACTCTGGACTTCATCCGCTATCATCACATGACAAAGACATCTGGACGATTGTCACGGACGTCGCAGTCTCTGATAGCTGAGATCTCCCACGGGGCATCGGCACAAAGAAGAAGGAAAGTTTCTCTTGAGTGATTCTGAACGTTAGGTCATCATCGACAGGCATGAAGTAGTGGTATGTCTTCGCTTGGCTTCAGATTAATACTGAAATGGAAGTACCTGTCAGAGCAAATCCTCACTCAAAAATCCCTGCTCACTGCTGCTTCCTTTCTGTTGATAGACAGGATGGAGGCTCATGCACATCCGAAGCATCAGTCAGACTAAAATAAACAACTCTTTGTAGGTCTGTTTGGAAGCAAACACTCAGAAAGTTTGGAAGCCTTTTACATCTGAAACACACATCCAAACCTCCGCACACAATTGAATTGGATGAGTAATTAATTTCTGAGTGATAGATGACTATAACAAGTCACAATCTTCTCTTCTTAAGAAAGACATGATCGTGTGATGGCTGCATGTGCCACAAGTGCTTAGCTCTGTCGACTCACAGCTCCAGTGATGCCTTTCTTGATTTCATTTCAGGTGGATCAACTGGGCAGAGTTTTTATGTTCTTTGCATCCATGTAAGGTGCCTCCTTGTACTCCAGTTTTCTCCGGGCAACAGGTCTCTTTAAAGTGTCCTAGTGTGATCGAGCATGTGTCCTGTCGAGGGGTTAGGCCCTGGCGCAGTGGCAGCCTAAATAGTGATATGTGAACGAATGAATGACCAGACTACAAAAGCTTCTGTAGTACTGATGGCAAACTGGTCGTCAAGCAACAGTAAGATGTTGTGAAAAGTGCACACAAGCAACAGTGCTGAAAAAGGAGCCATTGATGTCAGAAAATGACCCACAGATACTGTACCTCTACAACTGGAAGTCTCAATTCATCAACATGGCGAGCCATTCTGGGAAAATGCAAAAATATGGTGCCTTTAGTGTCTTTGACCACCATTGGATTAGATATACTTATATATTTGTTTTAGTAATTGTATGATGACAATCGATGAGTGATGATGAGTAAAACACAACCAAAAAATACACTAAACGTGTATGCTGTACTGCATTAAAAAGTCTAATGGCGGCATACCACTTTTGCACAGTGCTGTATAAAGTGATGCAGGACCTTCAAAACTTCGAAACAAACAATTCAGTCGACCTCAGAATGGTCCAGAGACTCCATACAGTAGTACTAAGTGGTAAATGGGTCTAAAAAAGGGCTGTACTTAACAAACTGGCAACCCAATACGATATCTCGTTGTTTCAGGTGGATATTTAAACGTAGCATATAGAAACACACTGTATAATAACTCTGTAATAACGCAGTTATTAATTAATCTGTGCCATAATCACGTTGCTGTAAGTTATGCCTTTTGAAAAAAAAAAAAATTAGTTAATTTACTCATGAAATTATCTTTAAATATGCAAACACACACCCCACACAGGCACTCACAGTGGTGCTATGGTGTATTATCTGAAGCCCCATCTGGTTGAGATGGTGGTGGCTATGGCAGGAGGACTCTTGTGAGAGCCATGGGTAAACAGTGAAGATCCTGGCTGGGTTCTGCTGGCTGTAGGCATTGCCCTGTTTGCCAGAGCCACGATAAAGCTGCTGGAATCGAGAGCGACTGGTGCAATGTATCCAGAGCTGCAGTCACGTGTGTTTGCACTAAGCTCAGTAAAGTTTGCCTGTGAATATCCTTCACAACAGCTTGCGGTTTGAACACAGAGGAGGGGGAAAAAAAAGTCGCAGTCCTTTAAGTGAGTTGAAGTAAACAATTCACAACATTGTGACATTGCAATTCTTTCCGAGTTAGTGCTGATTATGTTGCTATATTCCATTTTATATTTCCATTTGCATTCATTCATTTGGCAGATGATGTTGTGCAGAATCTAATCAAATCCGTTGCTGTTTGAGGAGCTGACAATGATACGAGTGCTGCAGGATGACGATTCCATCAGATGGCCAGAAATATGTGCGCATAATTGGGAAGAAGGAAGGCAGTGGCACCGATAGGGCTTATCCTCGAAGGTTTAAGCCTGTAATAGTTTGCGTAGAGCTCAGAATATACTTTAAATACACTATTTAAATACACCACACACACATGCACATACTACAAGGCTGAAGTTTTGTTCTGATTAGTGAAATTGGAGATTTCTATTTCTAACAGGTGCATAAAAGTATTCACTGATCCACAGATTCAAAAATGGAGGCTGTACAGTTGATCGAATTTATTAGCTTACAATCCCATGATATTCCACAGGATGCTGTGTGCTTTCTTATAGGAGATAACTGGAAAATACAGCAGCAGTACAGACTTACAACATATTAAAATACATGTACAACATCACGTTTAACCTACAAACTGCTGAGCAAATTCAAAAGTGTTTCAAGAAAAAGCCTTTACGTTGGATATGAGTTTATTTATATTTTCATTCATTCATTCACTTTCTTGTCCGCTTAAACCAGGACAGGGTCACTCGGCAGCATAGGGCACAAGGCAGAAACAACCCTAGACAGCCAATTCATTGTAGGGCACATACACTCATAGACACAATTAATGAATCAATTTACCTAAGGCATGTGTTTGGAAAACCACATGGACACATGGAGAACCCACGTTTATAAATATACATATCAAATATATAAGAAAATATATAAGCACTCATATACAAGTGGTGTTGTCTGTGTGTTTAACAGTTCAGGTTTTAACTTTTATAAGTTAAATAATAACTTAAAGATAAGTTATATCCGACATGTAGGGTTGTAGGGCACACCGTTTTACAAAAATAGCCATTATATTTACATTGCAGTAATATAAAAAGACTATGCGACTAAAGTAAAGTCCAGTGAACGTTTATTTTGGTCAGTGATCTGCTTGATGGAGCTTAATGCAGTTAAACAGCGTATACCTATACAGTATAGAGATGGAATATACATTTTAGTCATAAAATGTAAACAGTTTGCAAATTCCATAGTTTACTGCTTTGTTAGTATTAACAAGAAACCTTTAAGTAAATTAAGCAAAGTGTTGATTTGAGATGTAATATTGCTGAAGATATACAAAACCTGGACATTTCTTAAAGGTTCTGTACCTGCATGTCCATGTTCCTCCGGGATGAGCCTAGAGTTCTTTGAAACTTCACCTCCGGTGAAGGCGGATCATACTCCAGCTGTCATTACAGATGTTGCGGATTCACAAACATGGTCTCAATGTTGCACGTCTGTAAGAATTCACACTAGATAACACAAGTAAAAAGTTCAGAAATGTCACTGTGCAGCGAGCACGCTCTGAAATCCTCATCCACCTGCTCAGTGATCAACCTGTGAAGACACCTGAACTCGGTACTGAGACGAGCAGAATGGGAGGCATTTGCAGTTTAATGTGCACGCCTTACCAAAGCGCGCATGCTTTCTAAATAAAAAGATGTTAACACGACTCTACAGGGGACATTTCAGAACGCTTCTGACCAAGAATAACCAAGCTTCAGCAGCCGTAGCTCTAATTCTATTTCTCTAAAATCCTAAGGAACATGTGTTCAGGGTGGCATGATAGCCGGAGTGATTTCTGCATGCTTTAACACTACTATTCTTGCTCGCTCAGTGGAAAAGCTCCTGAGGCACGGCTCATCCTTTCTCTTTTTTCTTTTTTATACAAGCCTCTATGTACAGTTGAGGCTGAGAGGCTGCTAACGCCGCAGGCTGTGTGGCATCCACTTAGACGTTCGACAGCTCCAGATAAACCTGAGCCCCAAGGGGCCGAGCCATGGACCTGATCTAACAGCAGCTGGAGAACGAGTGTCGGAGAGTGTCATGCTGTCTCTGAGTCTCTTAAACCAGGCTTCACAGTGCCAGTGCTACTACGAGAGCTCAGGCTTTGATGTGCACCGAATGGAGGCTTGCAAGAAGATGTGTGTGGAGGCCAAGGGCAAGGGACCGAGTGTGTGTGCACGTGTCGGTGTGTATGTAAGGTCGGCTGGAGTGCTTTTGTGTTGTCCTGCTTTGAAGTAAGTGTGTCATGTGCTTATTGTTGCTGATCATAACTGTTAAATATGACATGCAGAAGTTGGAGAATCTCTCTAACTGGGCCATTAACATTAAAATTAACTTTGTTCCCTACGGGTTTCTGATGTTGTTCACTCATCATAACGAGTGCTTAACGACCGCATTACGTTCTGTGAAACAGGTCGTTGATCCAAATGGAAGCTTGACTGGACATTACTGTAGTCACATTGTCTTTTTTATGCTAATGTAATAAAGAATATATATACAAGAAAACTACATATCAGTTCTTCCTGGAAATACACATTCAATGATTACACAATGATAATTACATCAATGATTAATTACATTATTACAATGAATGATTACACAAACCACAAAAATAAATAAATAAATAAATAAATAAATATATATATCATTGCTTAAAATGGATGTATTTATCAAAAAAAGTTTTTTTAAAAAATGTAATACTTATAATTCTACCGTAATGTAATTCATTATGACAATATAAATATAAAAATGGCTCTAATAATTAAAAATTATTTTGAAAAATAATACATAATAATTAAAAAAATAATAAATTATTATTTATAAAATTATTATTATTATTATTATTATTATTAGAGCCATTTTTATATTTATATGGTCATAATGAATTACATTACGGTAGAATTATAAGCATCACATAGATTTTTTTTAACTGTTTTATTGATAAATACATCCATTTTAAGCAAAGACTAAATATTTACAGTGTTTACCATTCTTTTTTTTAAGACTTTTGAAATTTACTTCGGCATGCTGGATATTAGCAGAATCTTCTTGCCTAATCAGCGCTTGGAGTTGATTACAGTACCTGGGTTTTTGTTTGTCCACTCTCTTTTTGAGGATTGACCAAAGGTTTTTAATGGGATTGAGATCTGGGGAGTTTCCTGGCCATGGACCCAAAATGTTAATGTTTTGTTCACCAAGATACGTTTCGCTTCTCTTGGGATAAAGGGATCATCACTAAACTGATATTAGCAGACCATCTTGTAGGGCTGAAATGAAGTAGCTGGAATGCAGTAATATTTGTGATAAGGTCATATTCATGGCGAGGAATGACTTTGCAATTAATCACAATTCATCTGCTCAACGTCTAGAGTTAATACAAATTGCCATCATAAAAAATGATGCACCATACTTTGTGAAAACACACTTGTGCCTTTCTCAAAATTTGGCCATGAGTGTATATTTAAAAATGGTGGTTAAGCTCAACCCGGGTGCTTGATTAATTTGTGTCATTAAGTTCCTATGCGCCAAGAATGAGAAGATAAAAAGTATCCATAGGTTCTGATTTGTGCATTACATAAGGAATTGAACACAGTTCTAAGAACGTTTAGACGGTTCCTCCAGTGCGAATTAACCTTATGTGAGACCAACTTTAGCCAAAAAGCTATGACCATATAATATTCTTAAATGAAGAGGATGTTAATTTTTACAATGTGTATACACATTTTTAGACTTAACACAAGGAACCGCTTGGCCAGTTCACATGGGCAGCACAGTGCCGATTGGCTGCTCCTCTCTCATTGCATGATAGCCAGGCTTTAATGGAATAGATACAAGCCAGCCAAAGAGCAGGACTCGCTCCTCTGATAAAGTTATATGTTCAGCCTCGAACAACTGCAAGATAATGTTTGGTCTCATTATAATTCCCTGTGTGTTTAAGCAGGGAGCCCAGAATGCAAACAAAAGCAGATGAAATTTGAAAACTATTATCAATATTGCAGATAGCAGATGCCCTTTCCAATCAGAAAGCCCCTATCTCTCGCAGCAATATTTATGCTTGACTAGTTCATTCATTTCTATTAGCCTGTTGTGCTGTTCCCTATTCCTCATATGTATTTATGTGGAACGTATAGAAAGGCCAAACAAAGTGCCATTAGTCCTAGCCTTAATTCACTCGCTAAAGGTAGCTGGGTGCATTTAAAATACATTAGTTATCTCTGACTAATCTATTTCGGAGCTCTTTCCAAAATGGATTCGTCACATGCCCCGGTTGTACTCCGGCACATTTGTTGTAAGTGTGTGTGTGTTTGCACGCAGTCCTTACTGTGCACTACAGTCGTCTATGTACACACCACTCAGCATCTTCTCCTGGTCTTTTAATAGCAAGCTGCTGGAGCAAAATAATTGTCATTTTCCAGCCAGTGGGCCTAAAGTCATACAACATAATGAAATGTCTAAAAAAGTGAGGATTGGGGGTGTTGGGGTGGAGTGGACTGGCGGGGGGGGGGGGCAGACTTGGCGGACAGGCGGTGTGCTAAATCAAATACTGCGCTGTCTGAATAATTTAATGCAGGCATGGCAACAAAGTGAAATGTTTAAGCGGCGTTTATGTTCCTGCCAGTGTGTGTTTGTGCACGGTGAGGCATCTATCCAGTTCCTGCTAATACGCTGATCGATAAAAATCCAGCTAGGACAGATCGGGCTGCGAGTGGCGGGAGCAGGGTGAGCTTTGTGCCCCTGCACTAAGTGTTCTCGGATGGAGTGATAGGTTGATTTAAGCTCGGGTGGCTACAAGTAGAGATAAATGTCAGAGATGCCTCTCTCTTGCGGCCCTGTCTCTCCACCAGATCCATCACTCGCTATTGAGGATAATGAGCGAGGCGTGGAGGTGAACACATTACCGAGGGCTGACCTTGCTCACAGACACAGAGAGAAGATGAGTGGACGGGAGCTTTCACAGGCTGAAAGCTGCTCTCATGGACAGAACAAGGGGTGTAGGGTTAAAAGTAAATAAAGCAAAACTTTGCAAACAGACCTTGAAATAAATGATCGTTCCCAGTTGAATTAGGCAGTGGTAGATCGCAGAGACCATCCTAAAGAGGGCACCAGCTTAGGCCAGGGCGCTAATCGTTCACACGTAGTCACTGGTAGTTCTTTTTAATATTGAAGTGCCCTAAAAGATTGGTGAAGCTGCAGTTTGTTGGACTAAAATGCAGTGTTTCAAAAAAATGCAATGATAAATGTCTTTTTGGCTTAATTATCCTCATTTTACTGGAGAAATGGAAATGACCATGCCAAAGTATTTTGTATATTTTCGTGCAATGTACTACAGCTACAGTACAAACCGTTCTGTAACCTCGGTGTCAAGGATCTGTACCTCACCCTCGGAAAGAGACACCCTCCCTTAAAAATTGAGTTAGACATATTTATCTTTTTTACTTAACATACATTTTACTTTGCATACATTTGTACATTTGTAATATGTCCTAATTCTTGTGAGCCATGTGTGTTATTCTTAACGTTTTACTGCGGCTTGGGTCCTTTCTGTGTGCAGTCGGTTTACTCTGGGTACTCAGGTTTCCTCACACAGTCCAAAGACATGCATGCTAGGTTAGCTGGTGTCTCTATGGTGGCCCTTAGTGTGTGACTGTGTGTGTGACTGTGCGTGCGCCCAAGATGGATTAGCACCCCATGTAGGGTTGTTCCTGCCCTTGCGCCCAGAGGTGGGCACCGGCTTGCCCGCGACCCCGTGTGGATTAAGCGGAAGATAATGGGTGGGTGGATAGATGGATGGAAGAACTTGTGTACTTCAACCACCTCTGGAACTAACAGCAAACTGTATCTTATGAGCTCAGTGTTTGTATGGTGGGGTATAGGTTTTCATGAGTAATAATTACTTCGATTATTTATTGCTGATATATTTGACTTTGACTAGATATTGCTGTGGACAAAGTTTACTGCTTTGTTTGTCAGGAGAAGGGAACGTAAGATAGACTTGACTGTTAAATTGTACATGGCACGCTTATGGCTGCGACCCTGACATGACTAATTGAGGTTAAAATGTGACTAAATGATATAGTTGTACTTGGTAATGAATTGCATAGGAAAATTGCTACTGGGGCTGCACTATGTACCTATGGTAGCTGGCACAGGTTCAAGTGGACACACAACTGAGGGAGGATTTTGTGGATGTTTGGATGCCATCATCCTAATGTGAATGGAGGTTTGTTTGAAGCAGTTTAGTTGCATCTGCAGTCAGCTGTCTGCTCCTGGTGATATACTGAAACCAGCGCCTAGTCAAGGCCAACATATACCATCCAGCACTGACAGGAACACACACACACACACACACACACACACACACACACACACACACACACACACACACACACACACACACACACACACAGTGGACTGTTGGCTTCAAACAGATCAATTTAATTCATCAGCTTCGTCATCAGCTTCACGCTGAGTAATGGAAAATTCCACGTATTAAACAGTACTATGAAATTTCTCCTCCTAAAAACACATCTGTCTGCAATAGAGGCGTTAAATCTATACTGCAAACTAAAAACACCATAAACTATAATTAACACCAAAAGCTTTAAAAGAATACTGTACTCTCTCACTCTTTCTTAAGATAAAAGAGTGTATTAAGTAAAAAAAATATATATATTTCTTTGTAATAGTCCTGAGAGTTCTAGTGCATGTCACCGGCAGTGCGAGTCACATGGCACAGACCTGGATGGGATAGCAATCAATTACAAGGTTGGCAGAGGTCACTGTTGCAACAGAGAGGGCATTCCCTCGACCAACCTCTCCTCTCTCAGATGGAAATTGTGTTTGCACCAGAGAGCACCACCGGGAATGGAAGTCCCTGCTGTGGTGAATTAGCATATTATACCCCTGCACCAACCAAGCACCCCATTTAAAGGCGATGTCAATTGTAGCCTGTATATATCCTCTGGCGTAAGTATGCCCTGGATCCGATGCCAGCCCATCACATGGCCAGCAGGAGTCAGTCTTGTAGTGCTGGAAGTTGTTCTTCCGAGTCAGCGCCCCTCCCACAGAGATTGATGAAGGGCTGACATATTACTCACGAATACAGCACTGGCGTTCGAGCTATCATGTCCAAATGCACAACTCGTACGTTAGCACAGATGGGCTATATGAGCAGGCGACCAGTTTGAGCTCTGATGCTGTCTAAGTGACATTGCACCATTCCACAAGAGTCATACAGTTATGGATCAATTACAGGAACATCCCCGTCCTTCACTGTCCCCTTGTCTTAATCCTGTAGAGCATCTTCGGGATGTTAGAATCAGCTGTTCAGATCATGTTAGTACCTCCATCTAATTTGCCTTGATTTTAAGAAGCTATGCTGTCCTGATGGACAAGTGTTCCTGAAAGCCAAAGGCAAAAACACCAAAGATAAGGAATATTGCACCTAATTTTAAAATCAAAACTGCGATAAGACTTCAGCTGGTGAAAGTCATTCCCTGTAGAACTGAGTGTACTGTATTAAAGTCATCTTCAGACTGTCGTTCCTCATGTTCAATCTGCGCTTTCTGTGTGAAATTAAACAGGAAGAAAGTGTTTGTAAGAAGAATAAAGAACCACTTCCAAGAAGTATTAGTTCCTCTTTTTTAATTTGAGCAGGCCGCAGAAGCCGAAAGTTAAATGAAAGAATCGGTTTTCACCCAGCTAATGGTAATCCATAATCCAGCCAACGTGTCTTAACCACAATGTGGTTGGTCTGATTAACTTTAATACTTTTCCCTCCCAATTTATTGAAATGTTGGAATGAGTGCATGCGAACCCGTAGGCTGCTTGTCTTTCAGAGTGAGAGTTAGAGAGAGGGAGGTGAGAGAGATAGACAGAATGGGAAAATGGGAGGAAGGAGGGTGAGAGATGAAATGGAGCTTCAGAGGAAAAAGAAAAAATAAGTTTAAAGCGAAAGAGCGTGATTAATAAATGCTTTTATTCCCCTTTCACAACAGGGGGTATATTGGCCTATTAAAAGATGTGTTTTAAGGATAGCGCGTGCGTGTTTAAGTGTGACAGAGGACGGACGCGCTTCAGTATTTTGACTGATTTGAAAGCGACTAGAAAAAAAAGGGGCAAAGAAAATAATTAAATGGACGAGTTTCATTTTCTGCTGCACTTCAAATGAATTTCCGCTGCAATTCTGAAACCTTGCAAAGGCAAATCCAATCAAACAATATCTAGTGGGCCTCATTTCCCTCCTGCTCAGGAACGACCTGCTTTGTCAGAGGGTGAGTCGAAAAGACTGCAGGTCAGCGCAGTCATACAAATGAAGGAGACAATTTAGTGTAGTTAAAGCTATTATCCCACGAGTTTGTGTGTGTGTGTGTGTGTGTGTGTGTGTTAGAAAGGATTCTGTAGCTTCAACAATTCGTGCCTATGATGTGAGTCATTGTAAATGATGCCATGGAAGGTCAATTGCGGCCGCTGATGGAGTAGGGTCGCGGGATAATGCCCCGCGCTGCCGTGTTTATTTCGAAACGAGTCCCGCGGCATTTTTTTGTTTTGACTGGCAAAGTCAAAATAAATCTTGGCTCGCTCTTTCTTCCTTGGGAGTCGTCGCTTTTACATGCTTTACCTTTAACCGTTTGGGAAGTAATCATGCATGAGGGGTGGGAATAAAACACGAATGAATGAGCAGAAATGCTCCACTGACCTTTTCCTGCTCATTATTGGACATCCTGCACGAAAAAAGGCTTCCAAATCTTTACTCTTGACTCGGTGTGCTCAGTGACCGTAAGCTTCTTTGATTCTTTTTTTTTTTTTTGCAGTCTTAAGACACATGCTGAGTCGCATTCAAATTGTAGAGACTCTCATGTAGTCAGGAGTTAATACCACAATACTGTATACTGACATTCAGAACTTTGTCCCTCAGTAGTTTAAACTCACATGGCAAGCTTAACTAGCTGACACTAGCTTTCTGCAGAGCAAGTTACAACGGTTACGATCTTACAATTAAAGCAATTGTAGGCTAAGCGTCTTGCTCAAGGACCCAACAATGAGCGTGTTTAAATGCACTTAATAATGCGAACAGCATACAGCGATATCCGAGAGCCGGATTTGATCTGAGTAACAGATTTCTCAGCACATGTATTCCCATACTCTGAAGTTTGTCAACCATCGTGGAATTGGCTAGTGAAATAAAACACCAAAGAGGCCAGGACCTCTTATTTCTAAGATGTTTAGGTTCTTTTGGGCTTGTTCTATAGACCTGGTTGCATATTTCTGGTGGGACCTGGCAACCCTTGAATTAAACGCAGCACATGCGAAACACTTTTGGGGAAACTCTGAAACCCAAATTAACCCAGATTAAAAATGTTATTATTTAAAATTAAAGTTAGAAGTTTAGTGTCACATTCTTCTGTGACATAATGACATAATAAACATCAAACATAAAGACATTATATGAATAATAACATTGTTTCATAATTTTTTAAACAAATTAACTTAAGAAAATCCACATTTAAGAGGATTTCTTTTTTACACTCTGAACACACTTACATTCTTACACTCAAAAGAAGGCACTCCTGTGAATCTGGTCCCAGGTGCTGGGCTGGGTCATCAGTGTGCCTAACCCAGGCTGCCCCTGCAAAGATATAACTGAATGTTTATTATCATCTTATCATCAGGGGTTGGGGGATCATCTCCTGGTGCTGTAACACTGAACCCTCCCCACTGGTGTCTCATCCCAGGCACACCTAGGCACCCTGGAAGCCCACATGACCCGGTCCATGTCAAAGAAGGGTTAAAACATGAATAAATAATAATGATAATTTAGAAGCAGTATGGTGACATGGTGGTGAGTACAGTTGCCTCACAGTTCCAGAGTCTCCACAAGTATGTGTATCTTCCCTTATTCAAGATCTCTGCAGTGTCCCAGTGTGCTGCCTGTGATGAACTGGTGTCTAGTTTTGGTTCCCACATTGGGCTTTGTGCTGCCAGTTTGGCCCTGGATCTCCACTACCTTAAAATGATTTATGGAAATGTACTAAGAATTACAATCTGTAGGTACAGTTGATGCCATAGAGCTTCGGGGACACAGGGACCGGGGTTTGATTTTGACCTCTGGTTGCTAGTTTTGTGGAGTTTGGTATGTTCTTCCCATGTTTATTCATGGGTTTCCTAGGATCAAATTGAATAATTATGTCTTCTACTAAAGCAGGGTAGAATTGAATGGATGGATGTGGGTCCCGTGGAGGTCAGACACTCAGCGGAAGGTCCTCTGCTGCATTTGGCCTTTAGGCCTGCAGGTGTGCAGTCATGTCCCTTTAGTTCTACTGGACACTGCGTGAAGTTCTGGACACACAAACACACACATGCACACTAACCTGATGCTGCCCAGATCTAATGATGATGACACAGGGACACACGATGTGGAGCTACTCAAATCTAATGACAACACGTACAGACACACACACACACACACACACACACACACACACACACACACACACACTGTACACACGTGTGCACTCGCCGACCGAAATGTGCCAAACAAGCATTACTCTAATCGCTACTTAGAAATAGGAAGGCTATTTATATATTATGCATCATATGCTACGCGTGGATCCTGGGAGAAAAGACAAAAGAAAAATGATCGTTCAGTAAATGCGAACACTCCGCAAACCACTTTAAGTGTGTAGCGGTTCATGCCTGCCAACTGGGACACCCCTGTGGCAGACAAAATGGTCTGTTCCACAATTAA
This sequence comes from Parotocinclus haroldoi, assembly GCA_034779995.1. NCBI lineage: Eukaryota > Metazoa > Chordata > Actinopteri > Siluriformes > Loricariidae > Parotocinclus > Parotocinclus haroldoi. The sequence continues at coordinate 6,644 of JAUZST010050966.1, read as the reverse complement.
TGTGGCACACCTGTGATGCTTGATAAAGACCGCAGCACTGTGCACAGGTGTGGAACATTAATTCTGGGGGTGTACCTTGAAAAGATGAACCCCTCTCACCACCGCCATCATCCTCGTTATAGCACCGGTCCCCCCCACCTCCACCCATCATCATGCTGCTATCTACCTTTTCCTCCCCCACCTCCAGAAAAAAAAAGAGGTTGGTGGGGGAATAAATCCACCCTTGTTCATTCGGAGTGATCTGTGTGCAAAAGTATGCAAATGAATATGCAGCATGCTAATCAATCCCGTCCTTCACACAGATTGAAGGGAAAAGAAGAGCTGCGCAAGAGTGCCGAAAGGGGAAAAGTGGGACACTGAAACTTGCTGGGCTCTTTATTTTTGGCCCCTGTCAGACGGAATGAATGATGTGGGAGTGAGCCGAGACAATATACAGCACGAATATGGAAGGTGAGTGGGAGGTGGCGATAGGGGAAAATTGTGGGGTTGTGCATGAGAGCGTGTGTTCTCAGGCCAGTAGGTGTCCCCTTGTATCAGGACATGGTACATTCACTCCCAAGATTTTTATGACTTGCTGTCGGATGCGTAAAGATGGTAGATTTATGAGCAGAGTGTAACGTTTAAGGATCGAGAGCAAAAAGGAGATGAACATGTTGGCTTTGCTCCACTCTTCATTATCATGACCATGGGCAGAATTTGGATTGGAGTTAAGTGCACATAGTGGGAATTTAATACCACAATTAGACACCAGACTGCAACGGTAACTCCAAACTTACAAATTATACAAAGAAATGCCAAATATTTTTAAACATGTTAAACATGTCATGCTTTATCCATTGCATTTTCTTTCACTCAGTCGTTTTAAGCTCCACTGGCAGTACTTGGTATAAAGGAAATTACCTAGTAGTAAATTCGAACCTCACACCCTGAGAGGTTAACGTAGGACAAATCTGGCACCCTTGATGGTGTGCACCGCTCGCAGGTGATTTCCATACTCTGAATAAGCCACCCAAAAACTTGCACAGGCTTGCGTCAGAACTCTAGTTAGGTCCTTCTGTTGTTTCTATTGGCATATCTTTTCCACTTATGTTGCTTTATGCTTCAAGGTTACTTTATGCAGAACGATAAATATATGAAACAAAACATTTGCATATGACTTTTACATCACAATTCTTCACAACACGACTGATGTATATTTTACTGATATTTTACTGATTGCATGATATAATATTAATGCTTCAGTAAATGATATATAAAAGGAAAATAATTACTTTCAATTAAAAAGGCATCATCACGTACTCATCTGGCTCCAAATGTACAGTGAAAAGTTCAGACGGAGTGAAATTAGTAAAGTATGAAAGAATACGAGGGATCAGAGGCCATCTGGAGTTTGTCCTGAAGAAAACAGGGTGCAGATGTGAGAGTGTCCTGGATAGGACTCCCCTCAGGCATGGTCAGAAGGCAATGTGGGCTGCACTTGGTGTATACCAAGGTATACACTGGAACAAGCCTTTACAGCGTTGTGTAAAGACCTGCTTGTTGTAAGCCTCACATGAATTAAAACCCAAGTCCCCAGGAAGTTCCCAGTCACTGGCTCTTATCACCAGGCCCCTGGAGCTGCTAGGTACAGTGTTGATAAAGTTAATTATCTGTTCCTATGGGAACAAAAACATTTATCCAAAGCAACATACTGTTGAGCTGAGCAGAGTACTATGAGTCGTTCTCAAGTGCCCAGTGTAGGAACCTTGACAAAGTTGGGCTTTGGTCTCACAACCTCCCAGCTATAGTCAGCAAAAACGTTGGGTTAAATCTGTGATCTAAAACAACTTACTTCTTAACTCACATAACTAGTTATAAGTAGTTACACTATTTTATGAACTTTGTAAAGTAGTATTGTGAAATCTATGTACACATTTTAATATGCACAATTTCTGTATTTTTATTAAACCTCCATTCTCAAGTACAAAGAATCAAATATATTAATTAATTCATACACTTTCTTATCCACTTAATCCTGAACAGTGCTGCAATAGGCTAGTGCCTAGCTGGCAACACAAGGCACAAGGCAGGAACGATCATAGGGCACACACACCCGCACACTAAGGCCAATTTAAAACACCAGTTAGCCTAACATGCATGTCTTTGGACTGTGGGAGGAAAGTGGAGTAACCAGAGTAAACCCACGTGGACATGGAGTGGAGCAGAGTGAGCAGTAGTTCATTATTATACTGCACATAAAAATTAGGTTATATTTCAAATAGATATATTCCAGAATTAAATATTCCTCATTTTTGTGAGCAGTGTATTTAAAGCAACATGCGGCAAAACTGACTGATCTTATAAGCGCTGTATAGAGAAATATTGTTGTATTTTGGCAAACGCATGTCATCGGAAGCTGTGTTAACTATGGGGAAATGGGTGTAATATGTTACCTTTTAGGGTTTCTAAATATTCTGTACAACAAGCCATGAAAAGAGAAGCTGATAGACGTTCACAGATCTGACTTTGGTACTTTATGGGGATTAAACCTTAAATCAGAAGTGTGCAGGATCTGAGGAATGAATCGAACCCGGTGCTAACCGTCTACCATATTGATTGAAGGGTGTGAAAGTGGTCATAAATTACCATGTGGAAAGAAAGCATTATGTGTAAGAGCGAGGGAAGGAAGGAGAGGAATACGTAGTGTTATGATCTCAAATGCGACCGAGCAGCTAACCACAGCCTGCTTTATTGCATCTTAACCTCAGCACGTGCTCATCTGCAATATTACAAATGCTAATATCGCGCTAAACTGATTAATAATTAAACAATTACGGTCATGAATCAATAACTGCCGCACATATTTTTTCATTTGTAAATTGCAGCGAATAAACAAGGACATGCGAATTACCAAGTCTAATTGGAACTGGAGGAAGAAAAAGTCACATCCTTGTTATTTATTTCTAAAAAATAATGTGCATTAATAATGCTCTTTCAAAAGAAGTCACATTTCTGTTCAATTAGCACTACTCTGTTGCAAACAGTAGTTTAAAGTTCAATACTGAAGCTGGTGCTTGGGATTTTCTGCAATAGCAGCTGTTTTTATTTTAAATCTGATATCATTCAAATTATAATAAACTAAAATGTTCATGTTTTGGACGGCTGATTCTTATAACACAGAGTCAAGTACTGGGCAGAGTTGTTTAATTAAGTCAAATTATTATTAAGCTTATAAAAATATGGCAGTAAAAGAGATATCATGGTATATATATACATATACTTTACTCACATAAAAGTATGAAAGTACATACTACTAAATGCACTCAGTCTAAAAAGGTATTCGTTTAAAAAGCATTTCTATGTCCATTTTTTGAAACTTTGTCTTTGAAAGATGAACAGATCCATGATGCTGAGGTTTGGTTTTATGCATCAACTACATGAACTATGTGCAAAAATCCTATAAATGGCAAATCTTTAGCTAAACAGCAAAAAGGATAAAAATATTTAGACACAAGGAACCAAAATACAAAATGCTTAAATAAAAGCTGCTAAATCACTCAGTGTAATAAAAATAAATTAATTGAATTATATTTAACCCATATAATCATTACAGACTACTTTTATTTAAGCACTACAGAAAACTACAGCTTCGCCAATTCTTACAGCATTCTTTACAAAAAAAGGGCAGAAAAATAAATAGATAAATAATTACTCTGCTCACAAAAATTCGGGGATATTTCAAAATGAATATGAGGAACTGCTGGACAATCTAATCCTATCCCTGCCCCATCATTGTCAGTGTTTTGGCACTCTTGGGTGACCGTACCGAAGCATGTGATCTTCTAAAAGGCTTTCTATTTCATTTTGGAAAACGACTGTAAGGTCAGCTTCTAACGTTTAATAATAATACCTTTCTGATTTTTGGCTGAAGGCTCCTACTGATGAAGAATCCACAACAATGGTTTTGCCAGCCTTTGTGAAAAGTCCACGATGCAGCATGTCACGTGTCCTATGGCTTTTGCCTTGCACCGTGTATTAGACCGTGTCCCACCGAATGCCTATTGTATTTAATATTAAATTGATTAACTTTCTGCCCTTCTGTGCTTAAACAAAGCCAATACAAAATTAGCTTGGCAACTTTAATCAAGAACTTGGTTGACATGCACAGACCCTTGACCTAAACTCCCTCAGACACCTTAAAATCCATTGGGACTGCAGTAGCCTATAGGTTAAAGTACTGAACTCTGGACCAGAATTTACAAGTCAGTAGCAGGGGAAGTCCAGAGTTCTAGTCCTCTCAGAAGGTCGAGGGTTCAAATCCTCACCTCACCTGAGCTGTCAGCATTAGGTCATTGAGCAAGGCCCTTAACCCACAATTGTTTGCATTGTAAGACTGTATCAAGTGTAAGGATAAGGCACTCTGCTAAATAATGGAAATGACTAAAAATCTTAACTTTCAAAGCAAGTTAGGTACGTTCTGCCTGTCTGGTCTTGTTTCATACTTTTCAAAACATAAAACACTAGGTGGGCTGGTTTCTTTAAATGACCCCAAAGTGTGAGCAGTGGTGCCTAGAGCCACTGAGAGCCTCATGACTCCAGCTTGGGTGGAAATCATGGTTAATTTTGCTGCTCCGAATAAAAGACTGGCTAAACACTGTAAATATAAATGCATTTTAGCTTGTGTTAAATATATCACTCGGAATATAAAGATGCAATTAAAGATTCAGATCCTCAAACTTTCCTCAAATGTACCTGTAAGGAGTTAGCTAGCTGGTTTGGATGGCAGGAGTGCACTTGTAATTAACATGGTCCTGAATATTCATATATCTGGTGTTTTTAACGAGGGTAAAGATGTCGAGATGCTCCTATGAGTTTATTTGTCTGGGGGATTTATACAGTCGCTGACCACGGATATATGAAGTGTACGGGTGCAAAGCAAGCGAACAGTGTTTGATATTGCTGCGTAGCTTCGATAGGAATTGTACAGCTGATTAAAGGTGCTCAGAGATAAAGCCCATAATCATGTATGAGCTTTCGGATGTGTTTACGCACATCTTCCTCTATCTCTGTCTTTCTTTGTTGTCCCGTCTCTCATTTACCGCTGCTATAAGTGCACCCGCTGAGGACAAGGATAAAAGCATAAACAAATCTCCGATAAGAAATACGACACGGGCTATCAGCATGCAGAATAAACGAAAACCTGCGAGTGCAGGCGGGCAGATTAATGATAAATTATGAGGACGGCTCGGGTTTATTGCAGTAATCTTCCTCCTGCGCACCTGCCTGCTTCCTCGTGACTCCTTCATCCCATCCAGGCCTGTGACATCCAGTCGAAGTAAAGTAAACTCGAGCTGAATAGGTATAATTGAGGTAATGTCAAAGTGTCTGAATCGCTACATGCATAGATAGAGAGAAATGACAGGGAGGAGACGCCGTGTGTGTGTTTGGGTGTGTGTGTACGCACGTAAAGTCCTGTAATCTGTAAGCAACGCTTATAATAATAAACCGCTAAGCATCGGTGAAATGCTTCATTTTAATACTAATTACATGTAGCTCAGTGCGACGCGCAAATAATGCGAACAATCACTTTGGCCTGGAGTACTGCATTAAATGCAAAGTGGGGCTAAGGGCAAGAGCAGTCAATATGAAGTACCAGAGTCCAAACCCCCACACCTCATTACGCCAATTGCGAATGTTAATTCTAGTGGGTTTATTAGTTAGAATTAGAGAGACCGAGGCAGAGGAGGGGGAACGGGAACGCGCATTTTCATTGTTCATTACCGAGGTACGAGGCCGTACCTGGTGACTCGCAGCCATGGAGTTGAAGAAAGGAAGGGGAAAAGAGAAGCGGAGATGGAAAGACCCGGTCTCAGAGTGGCTATTGTCTAATTCCCAATTATATTTTTTATTATAAGTGAGCTCCAGGCCTTCCGCCCTGTACAAAGCAATTTCCAGTACAGAGCGCTACAAGGAGAACGTGTTTACATACAAAATGGTAAGAATGCACTAACAGCGTTTGGTGTTAATAAGCTATAATCACTCCCCTAATTCAATTCGGTTGCCATGGCAAGCAAATGCCACTTGAGGTCTAAAGAGTAGGTGGGAGCAAAACAGAAGAGGTAACGTAGGTGTGCCCCGGGCTTTAAATGACATGATGATGAAGAATGGAAGAAAAGTGGCGCCTCATGATCACTTACGGCTCCAAGACACCTGCCCTCTTTCTCCCCTTCTTTCCCCTGTGTAAGGCATTTTTGGGCTGCGTGAGCAACGCTCGTGTGGGGCATGAGCGTGTCCAGGGCAGCCGCCCATGCTGCCAGCGTGGCTGTGCTCCTCAGAAACCAGAAAATTGGCCTGAAATTGGCCTAATTGTACGGAATGATTGATGCCACTGGAAACCACGTTAAAAAATGCAAAACGCTCTTCCTGTTAGCTGGGCGTTCAATTCTCGGAACAAATTTACTCTCAATAAGACAAGAGCCTGCACTTTTATCTGCATGCAAGAGGGCAGGAGGGCGCCACAGCCTACCCCAGGTTTCTATCTTGCAGTAATAAGGCAAGAACAGCAACTGCCATGTCAAGAAGGATGGCCGGCTGTGTGTGTGTGTGTGTGTGTGTGTGTGTGTGTGTGTGTGTGTGTGTGTGTGTGTGTGTGTGTGTGTGTGTGT
>JAUZST010050955.1:0-24819 GCA_034779995.1 Parotocinclus haroldoi | reverse complement strand
GAGAGAGAGAGAGAGAGAGGGAGAGAGAGAGAGAGAGAGAGAGAGAGGGAGAGAGGGAGAGAGAGAGGTAGGATAAGTGAATGAAGAACACAGACGGTCTGTCCCCAGTCCAAAATGGCATTGCAGCTTAATGAAGAGTATAAGGTAGTAGGCACGATATTCATCAGGTCACTCAATAAGCCAAACCACAATAAGGACTTTTAATGCTATGATAGCTTTTTGATTTAAGGTGCTCAGCTCTATGTTTTACCTACACACAACTAATATCTTACTTGAGTGGGTACATGCGCAAAGCAATATCCATTCCAGGGCAGTAGGACAGGAAGGCAGCGAGTGCAGTCTCAGCAAACAGGCCAAAGATCAGGATTCGATTCCTGGCAGTAACAATTAAATGGGATACCATCAAGAATTCCAGTTAATATTGTTCTTTCATAACTCCTCCTTTCTGTAAGGGTTTGTTCATTTTTGAAAAATAATCGGTTATCTGTCTTCATTCATGATTCCGTGACCGCAGCTTCTGCAAAGAATAGAAAATCTTACACACACAAACCTCATGCCCTGCTGGAAGAGGGAATTTCTGCGTGTTTTGCAGATGATGAGGTCAGCCCACTGCACCACCACAATGCTCACGAAGAAGGACGTGTGACAGGTGAACTCCACGATCTTGCGTTGCTCGTAGGTCTGATACCAAGACACGTATAAATGTGAGAAGCAGCACAAGTATAAGAATAACGTTATTTTTGTCACGTCTGACCTTGTTCAGAGCGCCTTCTCTGACAAACACTACAGCAAATACTAAAGTATTCATTTGTAAGCATTTCATTTCTAATTCCTCCCCATTTACTATTTTTGGATATTCACAGTAATTATAGAACACATAGTAATGTAATCTAAAATTGATTGGAACCCTGCCTTGGGTTGTTCTTGCCCTGAGCCCTGTGCTGCCAGCTGGGACTCATAAGAAACTTGCATGAATGAATGCAAAACAGTAACGATCAACCAGATGAAATAGAGACTGTGTGATCCAGTCTACATAATTATAGGTTAGAAAGAATAGGTAAGGGGGGGACAAACAAAGGAGTACTACTTACAATAGGACAGGCACGTACACATTTCAGCTTGTTGCAAAGAAGGAGCCGAAAGTCATCCATACAAACAAGTAGTTTACCCAAAAAAAAGTCTCTAAACAGACTCTACCGACCGTGTTAGAACAGTCCATAGGCCAAAACGAGATAACGAGCAAGCTGTTGATTGGCTGTTGAAGTAACGAGCTGTTTACAACCACAACATACAGAGGTAAAAGACAGATTTGGAATTCCTTTCATAATGTATTTTAACTTTAAGACCTCGGTCTCTGAAGTGAACAAACTTTGATTGAATGGTCATTAAGTGGCGCATACCTGTACTTTTCTCAGAAATAGCCTGTGGGAGTTGTTAACTCATGTGCCAGACGTGTGACTTTGGTGTCTCTACATGACAGGCGCAATTGAACTAAATGAGCTAAGCCATACAACAAATGTCCAAATTGTCCCTCAACATAGGGAAAGCTGTTCCCTATAGGCTAATGGTGCTTTATCTATACATAAATATAAGGTGCAGAACAATATGTATAATGTAAGTTTGTTTGTTTACTGAATTTGCTTAATGTTGCTTTCAGAATCGATGTCTATTTAATGACAGACACAAGGTTACATGCAATCAATTAACCCAATGCATGTATTTTGGACTGTGGAAGGAAATTACTATTGGATTATACTGCGTGATACCCATTGCTGTCCATAGCTGTCCTCAAGATCATTGACATCACGGTCATCCCAGTCCAGACGCACTCCCACAAGACTACGGGGCAGAAAGCCATTCTCTGCCAATATCACAAAGTAGGTGAAGAACCCTGCCAGTGCCTGGATCATACCTGTATTTACACACACACGCACACACATCAACTATTAACTCTATATAATTAAAGACCGAGAGATGTCCTTCCTGCTTATTTTTGCAGTACAGTACCTATAATCTGGTCACACCCACTGATTTAGGCTTATTAGGTACCTCCTTATTTTTACAGTCATTGTGCACCACCAAAATAGTACCCATTCTGGGCTGGTCCTGGCCATTAAAGTACAAGCCCAATTCCAATTTGGGGGCATAGGGTAAAACATTATAAAACATGTAAATATTTTCAAAATATGTTCAACTGAATATACTACAAAGACAAGACATTTAATATTCAAACCATATTGCTTTTTTTGCAAATATTCACTCATTTTGAATTTAAATCCTGCAAAATGTTCCAAAAAAAAGTTGGGACAGGGGCATGTTTACCACTGTGTTACATCACCTTTCCTTTTAATGACACTCAGTAAGTGTTTGAGAATTGAGGGCACTGATTGTTAAAGCTTTGTAAACGTAAATCTTTCCCATTTTTGCTGGTTGTTCTTGTTGTTGATATACTCTGTGGTTGTATTTTGTGCTTCATGATGTGCCGGACATTTTCAATGGGAGACAGGTCTGGACTGCAGACAGGCAAGTCCTGTACCCGCCCTCTTTTATTATGTAACACGTACTGAATGTGGCTTGGCATTGTCTTGCTGAAATAAGCAGGGATGACCATGAAAAAAAATTGGCTGGGAGCATGTGTTGCTTTCTGGGTGTTGTTGATATATGGCTTTTACTTTGCATGGTTTTAACTGAGCCCTTGTGAGCCCCTGAGCCCATGTGGTAATATTCATTACAAAATGATGTTGGTTTTTAATGCAGTGCCGCCTGAGGGATCAAAGGTTATGGGCATTCAGTGTTGGTTTTTGGCCTTGCCGCTTATTTGCAGAGATTTCTTCAGATCCTCTGAAACATTTGATGATAATATGGACTGTAGAAGACAAAATTCCTTGCAACGGCATGATTGTTCTGAATGTTGTTCTTAAACTGTTGGACTATTTGCTCATGCAGTTGTTCATAAAGTGGTGAACCTCTCCCCAACCTTTCTTGCGAACGACCGAGCCTTTCAGTGATGACCCCTTTATACCCAATCATAACATTTACCTGATAAATGTTGCAAACAGATGTTTTTTGAGCATTCCTCAACTTTCCCAGTCTTTTCTTGCCCCTGTCCCAACTTTTTTGGAACACGTTGCAGGTATAAAATTCAAAATGAGTCAATATTTACAAAAAAAACTACACAGTTTATTTGTTTGAACATTAAATATCTTGCCTTTCTAGTGTATTCAATTCAATATACACTGAAAAAGATTTGCAAATAATCGTATTTTGTTTTTATTAATGTTTTACACAATGTCTTGGGACTTCATGGGAAGTGGGGTTGTATTTAAGTGAACAGATGGACTACAGTCTGTAATTGTAAAACTACAAAATGCTCCTATATGGTACGTGGAACTGATAAAATGTGCAATGAGTGGAGAAACACGGCGGTCTACCCAAAAAAGGATCACTAAGTGTATTTCAGCTAGGTTGCCCAAGAATGTTGGCACTTTTTTAAACTTGGTCCTCCCAAAGACTCTTGCTCATCACATTTAGGGACTTTTCTTCTGTCCACTGTTGTCCTAGGCCTGCTCAGGGGCTCTGGCCTAATTATTTTTAACTGCTCTATTAAAAACATGATAGAAATAAACTAAATTTATTATGAAGCTAGTTGTGGGGCTGAGTAATTTCTCAATAAATATTAAAGTTAATTATTTAAAAAACAATAATACTTTCTTGTCTTCCTTAAAATTGTTCTTTTCCCTCATGCATCCCTCAAAGTACTTCGAGACATTAGAATAAACACCCTTATACCAGACACTGTTGTAGAGCATCTAAAATCAAGTGCTATTGTTTAATTTGTTTATTAAACCTGACTCAATATCTCACAATTTCACTGGGGAAAAAACCATGATGCACAAGAGAAGCTTTCTCCTTTTCATAGTTACAGACTTTCCCTCCTGTGCTAGTGCATACGTCTTACCAATCTGCCCATATGCCATACTAATGAGTCTCTCGTTGACCAATTTGTCAGTTTTGGGGTTTCGGGGCTGACGCTTCATAATGTCACTCTCTGCTGATTCATAAGCCAGGGAAATGGCAGGGACCTGAGGGAAAGAGAGAGAGATAGAACAAGAGGGGTGAGAGAGAGAGAGAGAGAGGATAGAAAGAGAGAATGTGAAAGTGCCCAGGAGAGGCAGACCAATAAACTTGCTATATAAAGTGTGTACTTATGTGAGCGCACGCACAATGAGTGTGTTTCATTATGCAAGATAAAATGAAGACGGTGTATATTAATGGACTGTAAATGATAAAGTGACAGGGACATGCAAAGAGAGCGCATAAGAATGAGAAGGAGTAAGAGTATGTGTATCAGTCTCATGAATTCGTAACCTAGCTGTGGATCATTGTGACTGCAGCCAGTGTACAGGTGTGTATGGGAAGGTGTCTCATACCATGTCTGTTCCCAGGTCAATGCAAAGGATGGTGACAGTACCCAGAGGCAGAGGAACACTAGCGATGATAAAGAGCAGAAAGGGAGAAATCTCGGGGATGTTGCTGGTGAGGGTGTAGGCTATAGACTTCTTCAGGTTATCAAAGATTAATCGACCTTCAGGAAAAGAAAAACTGAATGAGAAACAGCTGACGTGGTCATTACAGTGATTTTTCTATTCTAAGCTCTGTATTCAAATATTCTCCAAATATATATATATATTCTATTATATACATATTCAAATATTTGAAGATATCCTTTGGTGCTAATACAGAACCTGTAGTGCTATAAGTCATTTGATCATCCATAAACCCAGAAGCCTATTAGATAATCATCTCAGTATATTCTATAATAGTTCGTACCACCTCTACTTTTTCCTAATACTTTTCCCGTTTCTCTCTATTTTACACATACACCCTACTATTTCTTTCTCTCTCTCTCCCTTTCCCTCTCGCTCACCCTCCTCCACTCCTGTCACAATAGAGGCGAAGTTGTCATCGAGCAGGATCATGTCAGCTGCTTGTTTGGAGACGTCAGATCCTGCTATCCCCATCGCAATGCCAATGTCAGCCCTCTTTAAAGCGGGTGAGTCATTCACCCCATCACCGGTCACGGCGACAATTGCACCCTGCGAATACATTCATTAGAATTGAATGATCCAGTTTTTAAAAGTCATTAGGCTTTCCTATGACTGACATTTACAGGTAACACATACAGCCTTAAATGGGTATTGCGTTTAATTACTACACTGATACAGGCCAATTATTATAGATACCACACTCCAGAGTAGCAGGCTCCTAGTAAATCATGATGCTGTTAAGGTCCCCATATTGAATCACTTTTACCCTTTACCCTTATTTACTGTCAACTACGACTGTCACTTTGTGTGCTTATTTATAACATATTTTGTCAAATTCATAGTGTGCCAGAAGAAAACCATCGTACCCAGTCAAAATCTTTACATTTCATCACACCCTGATGGCATTACCCAGTCTAGCGTACTGCATTCTATTTAGTATGGAAGTACACAATTTCGGATGCAGCCATGTTTTTTTTTTAGTGCGTACATAAATCCTGTGCATACTGCATACTCACATAGACAAACAGCCAGCAGTGTGTACTCGTTTAAATCTAGAACATACCCTTTAAGAATGCCTTTTCGAAGGCATTGTGTTTCTGCCATGGGATTGAACTGATTAGATATTAGCATTAACCAGCATTTGAACAGGTGTACCCAATTTCGTGGTTGGTGAGTATACATTTGTCACCAAATCTTGCACCAGCTTCCAAACCAAAACTTGGTCTGGGATGTACAGTCACTAAATTCCTGATATGTGATGAGGTATGCTTATTTATTTTGATCATTCTAGTGTCTGAAGATTAAGGAAAAAGTTTCTGAAAGTATGTACATATATCAATCAATCTCTTTCTCTCAGTCTCCCATATACCACCCACACTTACCTGTCTCTGGCAGCCCTCGACAATAATGAGTTTCTGTTGTGGAGAGGTGCGGGCAAACACAATCTCAGTGTGGTTCCTTAGGAGATCATCCAAGTACTCGGAACTCATTTCCTTCAGATCAGCGCCATGGACTACACATGCCTTCGCATCTCTATCACGCACACGCACAATATACACCCAACGTATACACACACACACATTCACAAGGGAACACGGCACAAGCAGTATGAGAAGGATCGTCAAAAGTGCTTTCAACATCATAGGGAAATTCTGATAAACATACAGACTAGACACTTTGGCGCACACGTACCGTGGATTAACTTGACTGAGAGGGATGTTAAGTCTTTCTGCAATGTCTTCCACTGTCTCATTGCCCTCTGAGATGATGCCAACACCTTTAGCAATAGCCTTCGCCGTGATTGGATGGTCTCCAGTTACCATGATCACCTTCGCAAATGAGTTACAGTCATCAGCATTCTGACTGTTGTTCTGAATTTTAAACACCCGACCGACTGCTGAGTGATTAAAATTTAAATTAAATGGAGGATTTTCTCATTTGATCTTTCTAAGTTAGCTAATGAAATCACAACAGCCACAGTCTACTTCAAAATGCACTAGAAGTGCTTCAGAAATGCTGCGTAGTACACAGTAAGCCTAATTTAATTAGCTCAACAAATCTGAAATGCCTAATGAATCAATAAAAAAAAAAAAAAAAACAGATTGAAGAAAGGAAGCCATAAAAACCTTAATTCCGGCAGAGCGACACTTGCCCACAGCGTCAGGCACAGCCGCTCTGGGAGGGTCAATCATGGACATGAGACCCACAAAGCACATCTGTTCCATGGGGAAATTAATCTCATCACAGTCAAATGCAAAGCCTCGTGGAAATTGAGAGGGTGACAGCGTCAGGTGACAGAAGCCTTCAAGACACAGCGTGACCAATATTTAAAAATAGTACTGTACATACCAAAGCAGGGAGAAAAGACAATGTCTAAAGCAATACGTAAAATGAAGCCCATTTCTTAGTTATTTGCTTCTTTTAAATAACATTTCCTAAGATATGACAACATATATGGGTGGTAACTGCACTAAACCATCTTACACTGATTTACTAAACAAGATGTGCACACTATTTTTACTGAAAGTTATTAAGCATATACTCCAATTCACGGATCGGAACTCGCTATCCAGCACTCTGACGCCAAAAAAAACGTATCCATTAGAAAACAACCTTACACTGATTACTAACTAACATTAACATTCATACTCAGACTCAGGTATTGGTCCTCCCAAGGTTTCTTCCTCCTTTATTTAGAGAGTTTTCCCTTGCCACTGTCGCCCCAGGTTTGCTCAATTTGGGATTGGCCTTTTGACATAATATAATATTGTAAAGCTTTGAGACAATGCACCATTGTAAACAGCACTATATAAATAAAATTACTTTTTACTTCAGACTTGACCAACAACCCATCCATATACCCTCACTAGTACTTACCACCCATCACCCAACAGTGCATCAGCAATGGCCCAGCACTTTTTGCGCATGTTTGCCCAGCAAGTCTTTATACATTATCCAACACTCACTATGTTGCCTTGACAGATTGTTACCAATTACCTTAGAGTGCATTATCCAACACTAATTCATATTTACCCAACAGACCCATTAAACTGCATTATCTTTTCTATCATTAGGAATTAAATGCCATTTCTGCCCTTGTAAAACTGCTAAGGTCAGCACTGAAGGTCTTCAACATATATACACACTGTACACAGTTGGCTCTTGGTTCCTATAAAATTGAAGCATTAAGATATGGGTGTTAGAACTAAAACTGCTCTCTTCTAAATAACTATACTGCTCGCAAAGATTAGGGGTTATTTCAGAACGAAATATCCCATAATGAATTATCCCCCAAGTTTTGTGAGCAGTATATGCACCATGAATCATAATTTAAAGCAGCAATTATGAGGAAAAACTTTTTTTTAAAAAAAGGTATAAAGATGAGACATCCAGGCCTTCTGTGCATTATTAAGCAAAACCTGGTAAAAATGTAACTTCAGTTTGGCCAAAAATAAATCTGAAGTACATGCTTCCACACGCTGCGAGCCCTGTGAACCGAATTGGCTTCAGGGTCTGTAGTTACTGAATGAAAGTCTTAGTCTGACCTCACTTGGTATCAGCTGTAAATGTGAGCATACAGGCTTACAGTTCAGGTCATGTAAATATGTTGTTGTTTTTCCCAATTACTGATTATGGAACACATGCCGATGGAAAAGTGCAGGATTTAAATGACCATTGGAGAAAGTGGGACCTTCAACTGGAGAGTGACTATGTTAAAATGATGCTCTATTGTTGTGTCAGCTGTATTCTATTTTGTAAAAATAAGCAGAAGGTAAGCGAAATGTAGTGCTCACCAACATCAGGGGATATCTCAAAATAAAATATCCCCTAACTTTTGTGTGCAGTGTATAAATTCTCAAAGACTGAGTTAATATAATGATGTTGAGCTGTATACATTAATGAAAATGTCATTGAATTGAATTCCCATGTCTCCAGAGACAGGAGCACTGGGGTAGCAGCAGTAATTATATATATATATATATAAAATCACATATACAAACTGGTTCACATTCACTCACTGAGTCTGTTTCATCTGACAGTTATATCAAACAACCCTCTTAAATGCTGAGGATTTCCATTAGATTAGTTCGTAACACTACATTTATTTTCTATAATGATTGTGGTTTTACATAAATTACAAGAGGTTTTATCTGCCACTTGTGTTTTCAGTGGTATCTCTGACACACTCACATATCGTGTGAATACAGGTTTCATTTGAAAATATCCTATAAATTACAGTAACCTAAAAGACTGTGTGGCCATGGTAATGTCTGGTGAGCATCCACTTCAGTCAGCACAGTTTTCACAGAAGGCAATGCAGATATTAAACCTGCATTTTTATTACAATCGCAGTGATGGTCTCGAGTTTGAAAAGATCAAAATATCCTTATACGTATCTAAGGTTCATTTCTAATATACTTATTTTCTTATTCTTATACCTTTGAACATTTTACAGCTATAGATTTTCTCACTTATATACGCTAGACAATAAACCTTCAAGCTTCTTACCCAACACTCTCTCCCCAAGGCCTCCCAGGTCCATGTAGGCTCCCTGAAATGCATCTCTCCAGTCGTTATCCAGTGAAACCTCCTGGCCATTAATCATTATGGTACTGCACCTGCAGAATGAATTAAACGAAATAATAGCTATAGATTACCAATAATTACAAACGTTATCAGTAATTCCTATTAACTTATTGATCATGCGTCTTTTGCAATGACACCAGGTCAAAGGGAGATGAACTGACAAATTTACTGTATTCACGTACCTGTCTAAAATTCTCTCTGGAGCGCCTTTCATCACCAGTATGTGACCAGAGGGACTGTCTTCATTTGCATGGATAGATAGCTAGATGCAAGTATATATATGGTTTAAGGAATGGGATTTTTATGCATATTACATATATAAATGCTTATTTGTTTTTTTTATGGAATTTTGTTAGTGTTTATATATACCTGATATTTGTTGGTTGAATTGAACGGGATCTCAGCTACCTTGGGGTTTTTCTCCCTGAAGGCCTTCACAGACCCACAAGAAAGCTCGATACACTTGAGCAAAGCAGACTCTGATGCATCTCCTGCTGTATCTCTCTACATCACGCCACAATAATCGTTAGTAACTTTTTAGTATAATGTGCTCTTTATACAGAAAACAAAAAAATCTCGAGACACAACCATGGTTACGAAATAGTGTGTAACAGTGTATAACTGTATGTCAATGCCCAGACTTGCTTAGCCATTTCTTACCCAGCTCTCTCTCTCCCCCTCACCCACAAAAACATTTATGCAATGCGAAACTGTCTTTTATGTGACAGTGGAATGTATTTGTTTTTGTGATTACAACAAGAGCAGGGTACTGAAAAGCATTTAAAGTGCATTTAATTCTGGCAGCTGCCTTGCAAACACTGCCTGTTCCTCATCCTGTAGTGCCACCACCAACAACAGTCCAAAATTTCTCAAACAGAAACTAATTCACAACTGCCTCACCATCCATGCACTTTTTTTTTGCACTGGAGAGCACAGATCCACTGGTGCTGTGTGTTTTTAATACAACTTTATGAAACTTTATTCCTTACTATTATGTAGGTTAATAAAATTAATACTAAGGAAAATGTATATGCAGACAGACATTGTCATACCCGTAACGTAAAAATTTACAAATCATTGTTTTCTGTTTTATTTACCTTCTACTTACTGTTAATACAATTTTTTGGGGGGAGGGGGGGGGGGGTTGGGGGGGTTGTACTGTGCTGTATATCATACAAAAGTTCATGTTTGTGACGTGTTGTGTGAGATCACCTTAAGAATCGGAATACTTTCTTGTCCCTGTTTGAAGACTGCACGGTTACACAATGCTGCTATCCGTGACAGAGCGGGCCAAGTGGGAGAGCTTTTATCAAAGGCCCCAGAGCCTGTGAATAACCAATCACAGACATATTCACAGATATGCATGTCATTTCTGCATACATTCATTACAGGAATGCTTTAATAGGGCCCTCTTTTCTTTTGCTAGAGCAAATATATAATGGCAAGTGTGTGTTTTCTTTATTATTTACTATTCTTCATCCAGACATTGTACTGGCTAGATAGTGCCTTGACAAATGTAAACGATTCAGCTTACTTGATCGTTGAATTTGTGAATCTTAATGGTGATTGCTAACATTAGCCATGCCATCCAGCTTTTTTTGCTCAAGTGTTTCTCACACACATACATGCACACTTGCAAGTGTTTTGGGATTTTTACCACTGATATAATATAACTGTAGCTGATTCATTGCACACTTAAATCTTAACCACCGTCATCTATAAATCTATAGTTATTTTACAAGTTTTCCCCAAGTACACAAAAGTGACAGTTTTGGCAAAGCCAGGATTTGAACCCTCAACCTTTTGGTCAGTAGGACCTTAATTACTGCACCGCCAATAAGAACAATGTCACACACAAAGTGTGTAATATTCACAGTGTATGTTTAAAGACGCATTTTTAAAAATCTGATCTTGTGGTCATTTTTATTTACTGTTGATTCCTCATTTTATTCTTCGAACAGATTAGGGTTGTGGGAGATCCGGTGTTTATCTCGACCCCAGTGAATTGTTGCCACGCCCCACTAAAGGACAAACCATGTACATTCAATGCAGGCACTACATTTCCCATAATGCACCAGTGTCTTTACAAATGCTTGAGCTGCTAATGCATTTAGTAATTCACGTCTACAAGTATTTAAAGGAAAGTCAGTCACTCTGCAGGAAAAAGTCATGATAGCTCAGATAATGGCTTCATGTTTTGGCCACTTATAACCATAACGTACATAAAGTAACATATTAGGTCAATAAAGCAAAGGCATTCATTAAACTACCAAATATATCAGATATGTTAGCATAAATAAAAAGAATGCAATTAATAAAATATTGTTTCGTTTTAATTTGTTCCTAATTTCTCATCCATGGGAGAGAAACTACTTTAGTGTTTATTTTTATACACAGTACTGCACCTATGGCTGATTGCAAAGCTGAGAAGTACAGCTGTGCCCCTCTAAATTCCATGTGTCCCAGATCAACAAGCAGTCTAGAAACGTCCTTGTTACTCACCCAGTGTGTATTTAATTACCTATTTTTCTAATTGGTAGAATGTAAAAACGTGGCTCTCACCTGATTGGTCCTCTGTGGTATCAGCCTCATGAATCTGGTTGTCAAACCACATGTGGGACACAGTCATGCGGTTCTGTGTCAGGGTTCCAGTCTTATCCGAGCAGATCGTGGAGGTAGAACCCAAGGTCTCTACAGCCTCCAGGTTCTTCACCAGACAGTTCTTGCGCGCCATGCGCTTGGCTGTCAGAGTCAGACACACCTGAAAGAGGGTGAGAAAGGGATGATGGGTTTCGGCATTGTTTCCTTGATAATTACTGACGTATGTGTTATTGATAAATTGCTTGATACGTAGAGATCTAAATGCATTAGCAAGGACTCACTGGAAAAGAGGTCATTCCAATGAAGGTTTTTTAACCTGAATTTGAAATGAATTGAGTGAGACAGTAGGGCAGGGTGAGACCGAGAGTAAAGTGAATTAAATTTATAAGGGTGACAGGACTAAAATTGAAACTGGAATTGCGCTGGAAAGAAGGAAAGAGAGCACTGTTTATTCTCATTCACACAGACTACGCTTGTCTATAAGACTGATGTAGAAGCAAGTGCAGCAGACAGACACACTGTAGACCACATAGATCAATTTATACACGTGCCAGAGACATGATGAGTCAAAAAAGAAAGGGAGAACAACAATAGATATGACAGGAGGCAGACAAGAAAGACTGATTGAAATATATAAAAAGTAACACGAAGCCAAACATGGGAACAGATAGAAGCGAATAAAGGAATTGAGCGACAGGGATGGCGAGTCGGGCAAAGAGAGAGACAGTCTAGAAGAAAAAGAAATAAAACGGAAAGAGAGAGATAAGCAGCCCAGAGCCTGTAGGCAGAACAAGACAGAAAGAGATTTAAGCGGTAGTTCTTCATAGTGACAGTGGCTAGCAGTCACTGTGTGTGTGTGTGTGTGTGTGTGTGTGTGTGTGTGTGTGTGTACCATGTATGTATTACATTTAGTCCCCTCAACAATAGAAAGACATTTGATTGGGACACCTTGCTGTACCCCACAAGGAAAAAATTTTTTTTTTTTTACAGCTTTTGTTTTCTTTAGTAAAAAAAAAAAAGATTTGCTTTAGGTTACTGAGGGTAAGTTTAGGGTTAGGGGTAGGCATTCATGACAATCAGTGTAGAATCAAGGAGATGTTCCTAAAAGTGGTGAGCGTATGTATCTGTTCACGTGTTGTTGCCTGTGTGTATATGTGTATGTGTGTGTGTGTGTGTGTGTGTGTGTGTGTGTGTGTGTGTGTGTGTGAGCCTTACTGTGACTGTTGCCAGCAGTCCTTCGGGTACATTAGCAACGATAATGCCGATGAGGAAGATGACAGCCTCAAGCCATGAATAGCCGAGGATCATGGAAAGGACGAAGAAGGAGACACCGAGGAAGACGGCCACTCCAGTGATAATGTGAATGAAATGCTCAATCTCCAAATTAATGGGTGTCTGGCCCACCTCCAGCCCTGAAGCCAGCGTAGCTATACGCCCCATGACTGTACGGTCACCTGTCGCAATCACAATGCCACGGGCCGTACCTGCACAGACATACATACAAACTTAGACTTGCACAGATGCATAAACCTGTATATAGAAAAAAAAAAAAAGTATAAATCTGAGTGGGCGATCGAGGGAGCCACGAACACCTGGGTGAGAGTTAGTGAGCATGTAACTGATTTTGTGTGGGACAAGAACATGTATTTAGTTGATTCTGTTGGCAGAATGAACGAATGAGTAAATGAGTACCTGGATTTAAAATAGTGAACAGAGGACTATAATTATGTCAACAGAAATATAATTATGTCAAGGCTGGCTGCAGCAAAATTAATTAAGAAATCTAATGGAAAAAAATGAATGAATCAATGAATATATGAACATAAATGCGTGATTGCAACACCTGTGTGAGCTGGTGTAAGTATGAGGCCTGTATCTGTGAATAAAAATGATACTGACTGCAAGAGAATGGAGGTGACTAAATGAATGAATGAAGAAAGGCGTGTGTGAACTGATTATTTGAGTCAGAGTGAATACTGTTATTGTTAATGTTGGCAACAGAGGTAAATCAGTAAATCACATTGATTCGGTCACTTTTGAATTGAAACTAATTTAAGTTATATTCAAAGAATTCAATTATCAGCCAATAAATACATAAGTCAGTGAATGAATGACCACCTGGCGAAAAATAACATGAGTGACCGACTGATCAAATGAGTTAATAAATAAATAAATGAATGAATGAATAAATGGACACCTAGGGAAGGGGTGATACAGACCAACTTACTGTTTCTGTGTGGGATGAGTAACCGAGCAAATTAGTTTGCTCCTGATGGCAATAAAATGAATAAATAAATGAATGAATGAATGAATGCACACCTAGGTGAAGATGTGATACAGACCAAATTACTGTTTCTGTGTAGGATAAGTAAGGGAGCAATTTGATGATTCTGATGGCAATAAACTTAATAAATGAATTAATGGCTAGATGAATGAATGACCCTGGGTAGTTGGTTGATTGAAAACAGGTGGTTGTCTGTTTTGTTAGCAGTTAAATGAATGAACGGACACATTTAATGAATACACACACACACACACACACACACACACACACACACACACACACACACACATATATATATATAATGTAAATAATTCATTTCTTGTTTGGTGCAACAGAGGATGAGAGTCTAGTTTGTTAACAACAGTTAATGTTTGTATGTATGTAATGTGCTCTTTGCAAACTGAAAAGAAAATAAAAAAACGTTGCTTTAAAAAAAAAATTTCTGACCCTCTACGCAGTTGGTGGAGAAGAAGCAGATGTTTCTGGACTCGAGCGGGTTCTCATGAGTGCATTCTGCAGATCGCGTCTGGGGCTCGGACTCGCCTGTCAGAGAGGAGTTATCTACCTGATAGGAGAGAGGTGACATTCCACTTATATAGAGTCAAACGCAATGCTGCTATTTAACAAAGTATGATTGCTCAGCTAGCTGTAGGGTCCAGACAGTTCAATAAGAATGCCCTAGAGCTTTTTTACCCTCACTGGACACCATACGCTTTGAGTTATGGCGTCCTGTTATAGGGACTGTTGCAACACACAGCACACAAACACAACATTATAACAGATGGCTTCTGACACATATATTCTTGAAGAAAATCTCATATTTAGCCTCATATATTATTTAAGAACATTTCAAGATGCCGATGTTCAGATCCATATGAGCTTGTTATATATCTCATAACTAAAGCATAGAGATTAGTACAAAATAAAACCAGCCTCCGCTCCTCTCTGTGTAATGATTTGGGAACAGATTGTTGTTCCCCTGTACATTGCTACTATAGTCTATTAAGTCTGGCAGATGCATAAAACAATTCTGCACTGGCCCACTTGTGGCACGCCGGCAAACAACTTCCGAGTCCCAGCAGTGCCTTGTAAACAAATCAAGCATCATTTGCAGGCACGACTGGCTGTGACATAGGGAGGTGAAGATAGTAACCGCAAGCCCCACCATCCCTGTGATGGACTGGCACCCCCTTCAGGACACACACATGCCTGAGCAGTGGACCCTTCTAAACATTGTGAGTTTCACTTTGTCTGTAGTGAAAACACAGCAGATGTTCTTGAACACCAACATTCTGTCTCTGTCTACACCACTTTTGTTTGATCCTTCCTTCTTTTACCCCTCTGTCTCGAATACCTTGCAGCCACTGGAGGAGATGAAACGTAGGTCAGCTGGGATGCGATCACCTCCCTTTATTTCCACTAGATCTCCCAGAACCACATCTTCAGCATTGATCTGCATCTTCTCGCCTTCACGGATCACTATGGCTTGCTACGAGTGGGCGAGAAAGAGAGATAATATTCGGTATAAACGATATATAATCTGTATTTGATATTTAATTCAATTCAATTCACCTCATCTGGTCCCCACCATTAAACCTTTACAGTGTGAACACAGTAATTATTCGATTCCATTAATCAGACATTAAAGTATTAAAGTAACTGTTTTTACGCTGATTACTATCCATCCAACGTTACTTTAACAAAATATAATATATTGTATAGTCAGACATCAGATCATGTAGTAGGAATAAAAAGCTACTCCCCATGATTTTACTTCTTTTTATTTATGGTAGTCTATATTACTGTATTAGATTCTATTTTTAGGGCTGTTCCGATGTTCCATATTTTATTCCGCCAATTCCGATACCGATCACCCATGTGTGCTGATCACTGTCGAACACCGATACCGATCGCATGCCTTCTTTTTATCCTCTGCAGTACAAAATCTACGCATACTTCATCATTTGTTCGTTCTTTAAATGACGTATTGAATTGTGTTGAAGCATTTTCATGTGCTTCCCCCACGAGGTATTTTTTCGTTGTGTGTCGCTGGATGCAAACTTTACATCACTCTCACAGACCATGTAAAAGTTCCACATGGCAGGCGATTTACTGCTGCATGCCTGAGCAGTGTAAAGGAAAGGGGGCGGGGGCACAACACTGCATACAGGGCACCTGCAGGCTGCAAAGTACAGGTGACAGGTTTTTACAGGTCACAGGCTTTTGCGATCATCAATAAAAGGCACTGATTGGCATGCTTTGTCACGGAAATCGGCTAATAATGATATCACTTATCGATCGGAACGCCTCTATTTATTTTATATAACTATTTTCTCTTTTATTTTTTTTATTTAGCTTCTGTGCAGTTAAATTATTACTATGCTATTAGTTCGGTTGTCAGGGGGTGATGTGCCTCCAAAGACTTTCCTGCTGTGGAATATCCTAACATAACTAAAATATCAGACAAAGTGTTTGCAGATATGCATATTTTTATACATTTTACACATTATTTTATTTATTTAGTTGTACTATTAATTTACTATTAGTTTGTCTATTTTCAGTTAACATCAAAGAGGATTTAAACCGTTTGGGCCGTTTTTCGTTTACCCTAGGCTTGCTCAATTTGGGATTGGCCTTTTAAGATCATATGATGTTGTTGATTATATAAATACTATATTGTCTAACTAGACATGACTTGACTTGATGTGCAAATCAATATCATGAAAAGCCAAGCTGTCTGGTTGAAGAGTTAACACAAATCAACTCAACACAAAGTGAAAAAACTGAAATAACACAGGGAGGTATCTGAGGGTTCCCCAAGTAACCATAATGTTTAACAAAAACATTAAACATTTACTAAAGAGTATTAGTGGAAGTACAATTCCTGTTGAGGTCTGATTAAGCTTGGTTAATTAGGTTAAAAAAAAACACTATGATTTATATAATCTCACTGACATAAGCCTCAAGACTGTATGTTAGTACACATAATTTAAGATAAATGGTTTAAATACTGTGGTTCAAATTGTGTTGAACTGACTAGTAAAAGCAGTTAAAATATGTAGAACATTTACAGCATTTAACAGTCTTACCAAGATCATAATTGATACAGTTAAGACCAATTATGGGCCCTAGATAAAGCATCCAGCAGTGGCAGCGTGGCAGAAGGGGGATTTGAACCCTGAATCTTCTGGTACAAGTATAGTACTGAAACCACTAAGCAACCACAGTCCCTTATCCAATATTTGGTGAAAACATTTTTTGTTGGCCTGGACCTGGCCAAACAACAAGGGTGGAACACTGATTTGAACAAAACAGGATTAAATATGAAACATATTTCCGCAAGTGTTTTAATTAACTATTCACGAGGCTAAAGACCTTATACAGAAAAACCTGGATCGGTGCCCGACCTGCCCACTTTATTACAAAAGCAGTATTGGGAATCTGTGTTGCACCGATAACCTTGTCGGTGCCAAATGGAGACTACAAAACCTGTTGTCATAAAAACCTATTTTCCATAAAATACAAGACTACATGATGAAATAATTACATAAACTACAAAGCTGACTCTTTTGAATCAACTTGTTTGGTTTGTTTAGTTGTTATTCACTAGGCGCCTCCACTGACTACTGATTATAATTGTAGTTTAATAAGCATTTTGTAAACTGGCATCTGCATTTGGTTTAACCCGGCACCAAGTGTCATGAACCATGGTTAATCTAAGCAATTATCAGCTAATCTTTATAATAGTCCTATTACTCGCTTCCATTTTCTGTTACACTATAGCAGTATTTTTAAATATTACAATCAAGTCCATGTCTCTTATCATATATGCTTTATAAATCATAATGACAAATATCACCTCTAAAAATATAACACACTGTGACATATGTGTGTTATCCAATCCCAGTGCCTGCTCTAATATATCTAACTCAGCTTGTGATGTACCTGATATTCAGCTGCTGAGTTATATTGGGTGTGCTGGAACATGTAAAGCCCAAAATGCATGGCATTCCCAGGACTGGACATTTGGTTCAATGTTTGCAACTTGCCTCAGTTGCCAAACACTCAGAACTCAGTAACACTCAGTAGTAACTCTAACAAAATGGGTCTAGGATAGACAGGATTTTTACATAGAAGCCTGTCTGTTAGTGCAATGGTTGGCTGGCTGATTTACTTAAAGCTTGCACTGTTTATTGTTTAGTTTTTTATTCAAAATGCAAAATTTGGTCATTTTACATTTACACAACTGATACAACAGTGCATGCTTTCTTACAAAGGGCTTTGGATGTGCTTGGACTTAACTGGCTTAATGCGTAGCCTTATATACGGGTCACACCTGAATCTTTTTTGTCGTTTCTTAGTTTGTTGCTCATGCAATGTAACAGGACAACAGTCTGGTCTGACTGTCCAAATGTTGCTCCGACTGTCAAGGGAATGCCTTGCCCAAATGTCAAGGCCAGTTACGTTCTCTAGGGCTCCTAGCAACAGGTGACTGTGACAAGTGCCATCTTGCAGTGGAAGGTTGAGCATTTCAATCCCAGTTTGAACATTTCAACTATCCTTGGAGAACAAACATATGCATGTCTTCGATGGGACACCAGTCCTCTGTATCTCCAGGGGACGACCAGACTTTTGTCCTTCAGACAGAGCCAATCGTGTGTACAAGTGACACACGCCTAAACATGGCACTAGCTAAACACTCCCACCAGCTCCCTGTGGGAGTGTGCTAGTGTACTACACCCCAAGAACTCCAGTTTGACCATTGCAACAAAAATTCAATATTTGATATATTGGGTGTGTTATTGCTCCTGTTTACAATTATCAACAATTTCTTTGAAACTCTTCAGCTGTTTCTCAAAGCAAACAGACAAATCCAATGGTTATATTCCTGATGTCTGCTCTGATGCTGACTCAATCCCTCAAAAGCTGCAAGGTCACGTAAGGCTAGAGTAAACAGTGAGCGAAAGTTTGTGCACTAGACTGGAAAAAAATGTGTTAAATTTTACTTTTATTCCGTAGAGGTCAGCGGAACTTCTCTTCACTTAAAAGAATCAAAAAAGCGCATCAGGGTTGTGCAGAGGGTAGCACTCTCACCTCACAGCTCCAGAGGCCGGGGTTTGAAAACATGTCTGGACGAGTTACCCTCCGTACGCCAAAGACATGTGTCACGGCAGTGCGAGCAAGTGTGTGTGTGTGTGTGTGTGTGTGTGTGTGTGTGTGTGTGTGTGTGTGTGTGAGTGAGCGTGCACGTGGCTGTTGATGGATTGTCCAATGAGCATTAATGTTTCGTTTATGTTTCTTCAAGATCGCACAATAGACACCCAGAGATGCCCAGGTTTTTGTGAATATCTGTCAGCTCTGCATCGGGGGTATCAAAGGAGATATCGGGGCTATCATTCAGGCTGTGGTGCTTACCCGAAGCTTGAATTTTAATCAATGATTTGTATAATTATTTGATTTGCAAAATATTGAATTCAAACAATATTCAACAGTAACAGTTTTTGTGGCAATTACGTTTGGTAAACTATTAAATGCCGTAATATAAAAGTAATCGTTTGCAGACTGCACCCATCCTGGATTAGCATGGAAAGAGGAGTGCTGGCACAAAAAGGCTGGAATCCGAACACCCACCTGTGGTACCATGTTCTTGAAGGAGTCCATGATCCGTGAACTCTTGGCCTCTTGGTAATAGGAGAAGCAGCCAGTGACAATAACCACAGCTGCTAAAACAACACCTAAATACAGCTGCATCACAAAAAAAAAGAGAGTTAGGGCGTCTTTAGCTATTTGCTGCCAGATTGTCTGCTGTTTTTACTTTTGCTTAGATACCCTAATGAAAACAAAGTAAATTGTATATACTAAACTTTATTATGCTACAGTGCACTAAAGTGTATTTGTAGCCACTCTAATGACCAATGCAGTGTTATAATGGAGCAATTACTGTTTATGTTTTATACTTCAATTGCACAAAAATTGAACTAGCTTAAGTACACTTAGGTCAACTTTAAACACACTACTTCATATAGACATAATAACAGAACCATGTCTCTTCCTGTATCCAGACTAGAGGAGTCCCAAGAGAGTACTAGAGCCTCCTTTGTTTCTGTTGTAGGGTTTTCCTCAATAAACGTATCCTTTCACTCTAATATTGTACAAACTTACATATATCATCATTACACACATACATATTCATATAAGCCTAAAAACTCCTTCTTGGTCCGTTATTTTTTGTCAGTGAGTATATAAGTCCATATTTCACATATACTTGGAGTGAAAGTAAAACACATTTAATCAATATTACAACTCCATTGGAGACTATTTTCATATGTTTTGGGACTGCCCACTTATTGTTACATTTTGGAAACATATTGTTAAAGAACGTTTTGAGCTTTTGATGTTTAATGTCCCTTTATGTCCAAGGTTACTTTTGTTACTCGATGATTCTGACCTTATATTTACTTTGCAACAAAAAATGATTTTTTTTTTCCAGTAATGTTTCTCCCCAAAATGGATGTATATGCATCTGTGTACGCAGGTATATACTGTTTGTTTTGCTTTGTTGTTTAACTTGTTCGGTTTACTGTCTTCTTATGTTGTATTATGTTTGATCCTTGATTCTATGTGCATTATTGCGTTATCATTCTAAATGTAATAAAAACATATTAACAAAAAATATACATTACAACTCCATTACGTTATTATACTATTAGTTACTATACATTGTGCATTAGAAACTAAAAACAGACACTGATTACATTAACGAGTAAAAATACTTCTAATTCCTGTCTTATCAAACTACAACACACAACTCAAGAAGCTCCCATTTGTTTGTACCAATCTGTGGAACATGATTATACACATTAAAATAAACTGAAAGTGCTGCTGCTATGACCTCAAAGATTTGTCCCATCAAATCTGCAGGCTAAACCTACAGGCATTATTTGCTGGATCAAAGTGGCTCGCTTGTTCATAGTGAGTAGCTTAAAATGTTACACCCACATTATCATTGGCTGGCTCGTCCTCAGACGCAAACTGGATGCCATAGGCAAGGAAGCAGAGGACAGCCCCAATCCACAAGAGGATGGAAAACCCTCCAAACAACTGCTTACAGAATTTCACCCATTCTGGTGTGGTCGGGGGTGGAGTCAGAGCATTAGGACCATCCCGTGCCAGGATCTCCAACGCTCTCTTATTGGTCAGACCCTGAGAAAAAGACATGCACAAAGAGCGGTCAGCTAGAAAAAAGATCAAGTATTTCTCATGTAACTTTTGAAAACCCAAAGGTACTGATGTGTGACTAATACTTAAGAAGTTTTATAAGGATTATTCCCCATTGAAGCGTGAAGATCTTTCGTTTATACAGCTGCCAGTGCACAAGTACACTGCTCCCAAAAAGTAGGGGATATTCAGAATGATGGCAGTTGAACATGGCAGTTGAGCTCAACACAGGCCCTTGTGTCTAGACGGTACAGATTACAGTATCAAGACTTTACACCACGTACGTACATCTCTCAGGGTTTCATGAGGAAAGACCCTTAAAGTATGATCTCAGACAGTCCCTATGCACATCAGTTTTGGAAATATAATCGTCCACAGTTTCTGTGGTGTGAACATGTGAGGATGGACCTAAGAACTATGAAAGAGTCCCTGCCATATGAAAGTGCCTAATATGGTGTCCTCGAGCAAAAACGGAACTTCTCATCGAGCTGAGGTTGAGATGAGTAATTATCCCCAATCTCCCAACTCAAATAAAAGCTGATTTATTTAGACTTAATTTCTTTATTCTTTTCATAAAATCCTTCCCAGAATTTCTGTTTATAGCATTTCCTCCTGGTTTTCTTTCAACTTGCTTCACAACTTAAATATTTTCCTTTAATTAGACCCATTTCTCTTCCTCTTTCAGTTTTTTTTAGTCTTCTCCAGGGTAGCTTCTAGAATACCTGTCCTGCTGGGTCACACGCAGAATTTAGAGAGGCACAGCTGTAATCCTCTGCTTGCCAATCAGTTGTAGGTTCACAACTTTGCAGAAACATAAGGCTGTTAAACACGAAATAGATTAACTGTTTCAGCACTAAACGTTTTTTTTTTTTTAGTACGCATTAATAATGTTTATGCTAACTCAGTCGAAGATAGTTTAATGAATGACATTTCTTTCATTGTTTAATATGTAATTTTAGTAGGTTAAACATTGTATAAATGGCTAAGACATACAGCTATGAGTTGTTAATACGTTGTGTGCAGTGTTTCCGTTAAAAATTCCACAGATGTTCATTACTCAAAAAAAAGAGGCTCTGTCTAAAAGCCTCTCCAAGTTTTGGCAAGATGCTGGCATTATGGGAACTGTAGTGCCTGTAGTGAATTCGCATGCCGTGTCCTGTAGTTCTGCTTACAGCCCAAATTGATTTGTCTTCTTCCAACCGAATTAACTTGTAGCTTGATCAAATGTATGTTTTTTTTCCCTTGGAATCTTGGAGTGCCTTTCAAACTTCACTGTTCACACTTTTGTGGCAGCATCTCATGTAAAGAAGTCACGCTGATGCTTTATCAAGGTTGGATGTCTTAGGTTGGATGTAATGGTGCCATGGTTAATTCACAGGCATGACAAAAGCTTGCACTAGAACCCTCTGGGACGGCACCCTCTGAGAGTTGGCTTAAAAAATGTGCAGCATAAGCAAAAAAAAAAACCTCCAAACACCCTCTAGTGATGGAAGCTGGGCTGTGCGGCCACTGACACCCCCTTAATTCCAAAGACTTGCGATACGTTAACTGGTGTCTCTAAATAGTCCTACAGTCAGTGAGCGTGTATGTGCACGGATTGGCACCCTGACTAGTGTTGGTTCCCATCTTGTTCCCTGTGCTGCTTTTCCCCACAACCATGGACTGGATTAAGTAACTAGGAAAATAAATCAACGAACATGTAGGATTGCTGATTAATTTATTGCTGTGAAATTATTTGCATTTAATATTGGTTAGGGTTTTTTTTAAAAACACATAGTTACACCTTTGCTTCTAGGATTTGCAAATGGACGTAAACTTTTAGGCCCTGAGGAAGGTAAACTGACATTTTCATTCTGTACCAGTTCCTAACACACAGCGGGCGCCAACAGATTTAAGAACTAAAATTGGCTGGATTTTTTCATCTAGTTCAGACAAGGCCATGTACTGTACATTTTGCTGTTTATGGCCTCTGATTAATCAAAGCAAGTGTGAAAAGGCTTGGACTATGAAATCATTGCTTTAGGGGAACAGTCTACGTGAATGTTTCCAATCAGGAACGCAACGGGTCTTACTTTATACAGATCCACCTCATAACGAGCTGATAGCTCCTCCAGAGACAGCTTATGATCATCCTGCAGCAACACACACACACACACACACACACACACACACACAGGAGTGTTAGATCCAGTATATTCCCTGTGCATACCAATGAACATACTGGCTACATATCTTAGCCTATTGAAAGGAAAATGTGTGCACAGCCTGCGTTTTCTCACCAAAGAAGTCTCTTTCTTCAGCTCATCCAAATTTTTTTCTTTCTTTTTCCTCTTCCCATTGTTCTTATGAGCCTCAGGGCTTCTCTCCCGTCCACACTGAGGGAGAGATATAAAGGGAGAACATGCCCAGTAACAATCTTGCAAATGAATATCTGATTTTATCACGAGGGGGTTAGATTATATCTCCCAGAGTACAATGGCATTCCAAAATTCAGGAAATTAAACTTCTACACATGAGACACAATTCCACACATGTCACCCATAATGTCTGACAAACCGATTACACAGTGGGTATTATGTAAATGATGCAAAGCCTGAGTCCTACGAGTCTTCTTATGACTATCTGTTAGGTCTGGACTTAACTGGAGACTGTTATTTATAACACACTCATAAACACACAAAGAGCTCATATACCAGTACAGAGCAGTACTGTGCAAGCGTCTTAAGTCACCATTAGGTTTGCTGTTAAAGAAATTGTATAATGAATATACATAACATATTGTTGACAGGTGGATCTATTGGGGATTTGTCGGTCCATAATACTCTTTTTCACTGATCTTCAGTGAGCTATGTGAGCCCTCTGCATGTCTTAACCTTTTCCCTCCCATTCCAAAAAAGTGGTTTTCGAACTGTGGTAGCCTAGTGGATAAAATACTGAACTATAAGTCCAGAAGGTTCAGGGTTCAAATCCCATCTCTTCCAAGCTACCGTTGGGTCCTTGATTGACCCTTAACCCACAACTGCTGGGTTGTAAGACTGTACCAATTGTAAGTAGCTCTGGATAAGAGCATCTGCTAAATGTAAATGTTTCTTGGCTGCTACCTTTCCAAAATAACCATTTCAGAACAAGGTTTATTGAACTGTTCAAGGGTCAACTAGGAATTCCAATGAATCTGCCCGATGCTGCTGTTGCTTTAGTGTAACGGAATCTCATGCTAAATATACTGCTCACAAAAATTAGTAATACTAATGGAATATCCCCTGCTTCTTTGTGAGCAGTGAAATTCCCACTGTAGCCTGTAGATGTTTTTTTTTTTTTAAACAATACATACATAGGTCCTGTGTTTTCTGGATGTATTCTAATAAAAATACTGATAAATACTTATATATAGCCTTTGCTAAAACTAGAAAACTATTTATCAAGTCTAGTAGTAGCAAAAAGCGTTTGCACTGTACTGTAGGTTTAGATTAATTCTACCATGTTTTCTAGGTTATTTGCATAACAGAACCACAAATCACCATATATATATATATATATATATATATATATATATATATATAACATATATTTTACTCAATCTGT
>JAUZST010050944.1:0-24819 GCA_034779995.1 Parotocinclus haroldoi | reverse complement strand
ATTATAGCACGTCCCGTCTTGTAACATAGGGTATGTTCGATTAATCGGACCAGCCGGTTATTAGGACCAAAACGATCCCGTCCCGATGTGGTAACATTAACCGGAATCGACTGTATTTGAATACCATTTCTTCCAAACAGGTTTAAATGGCTGCTTTTGTCTGTCTGTCTGTATGTGTTCACATTGTCACCTTATTTCAAGTTTCAAACTTCCTGCCATGGGTGAACGAATACCTTTATGAGATTAAGTATTAGTTTTATGTATTAGATGGAAATTTTGGGCAGTTAGCAAATGTTGTCGTGCTGACATACATCAATCCTGTAGTTCATTTGGCCTGGAGGCAAGTAGAAAGCTTGAATGCTCAAGCCTCAGGCCAGAGACTCACTCATTCACTTTATTCAGATAAAGCCTTCTGTCAAAGCAAACTTCAGACGGACTGTTTGCTCTCCATCCTTCCTTTTTTGCACTGCACAAATGACCCGTGAAATTAAAATTTTCCTCTTTTCCTCATGCAAGTTCCTCATGCCAAATGTGTCTTCAGCATGGTTGCAGTGTACTCTGGCGTTCTGGTATAAACCATATTATACATGCAGATCCAGGATCTGACCCTGTAGTGGTATGCTTCAGCAGAATAACATAACATCTCAGCTTGAATGGACAGATTCAATTAGATTTTCTTTCTGAAGCAGTTCTATGATTCGCTACAATGAGTCTTATTTACCAGGTTCAAATTACAGAAACTGAAGAAATATATACTTTTTTCATATTTCCTCAGATACATAAAGAGTCAGATGGTGTTATAGATATCTCCGGAAGAGAAAGGAACTCTGCTTAAAACCAGGAGCACATATGGACTCCAAACCTTCTATATTTATCATATATAAAATCTGTATGCTGAGATCATTTTATGGCTCTGTGCATCCCAAGTTGTGTAAAACTTGTGTAATGTTATTTCTTGACATGCCTCTGGAGTTTAGAGGCTAAACCAATAAAGTGCATGAACACCGGTGGTCGAATTGGTCATAAAACAAAAACATATGGTTCATTTACACCAGTTAGCACAAGGCTTCATTGAAGCACCTTTCTATTAATATAGTAGTGGGGTAAGGGCCTTGTTCATGAACAAGACAGGGGTAGCACTGGCAGAGCTGGGATTTGAACAAACTAAAAACAAACATATGCAAAGTTAAATGAGCAAAATAGATTTTAAAAACGACCTCATAAAAGTACAAACAAACTTTTCAATTACAGTAACATAAATAAATATAGCTACTTTTCACCTGTGAGAATCAGTTTCTAGTCCATAACTAATTGGACCCTATAATATTTTCTGTGTGACTTACATAATTCATATCCTGTCAAATTAAATCTGACTCCATGCAGGTCCGGACTTTTTATAATGATTTAAATGACATGCAACCCTCGGGCCGTCGCATCTTCTTAACCTAACACCCTGTTTCTTGAAAAATATGTTTTTATTTGCTCACCTTGCAAGCCAAGTGTTTGAAATCATCAGGTTCTTTGCAATTTCATGCACAGCTTTGCCCCTATGCTGTGCTATACCAGTCAGTCCTAGGGACACAAACTGTGCATAAAAAATAAGCTTGTTGGACACAAAATCGATTAAGTGATTTAAAACATGTGGGCATTTCTCTGGCATGAATGAGAAATGAAGAGGACTGAACACTGCAGCATGGTTTACTTTCTTTTAAATACTTGTGAATGCCCGTTACAGCATGAAAAAAACGTAAAAACAATTAATCTGGCTCTGACTGAAAGCGTTTAAACATTTGGAAAGATGCTCAGCCTTGTCCTGTAGTTCTGCTCAGCGATCGAGGGAACAGGGTAACTCCATTCTGTGGTATGCAGGACTGCGGTAGCCTAGTGTTTAAGTCAAAGTCATTTATTTATACAGCGCTTTTTACAATTGTGCATTGTCTCAAAGAAGCTTTATAATATTATATTATCTTAATAGGCCAATCCCAAATTGAGCAAGCCTAGGACGTCGGTGGAAAGGAAAAACCCAATGAATATAGAAGCAAGAAACCTTGGGAGGACCAATACTCTAAAAGGGACCCATCCTCCGTGGGTTTAGGTACTGGACTCTTGACCTGATGGTCCAGTGCTCAAATCCCACTTCCGCCAAAGCTGCCACAGTCGGGTCCTTAAACAAGTACCAATCATTCCTGTCATTCGTTTTTTGTTCTTATTACAGCTCCTGCAGCATTCTTTCCCTGTGCAAGGCGTGGCATGCTTCGTTATACATCCTGTCTCATTAGTGATCATTTCATCTCTGACAAGTGAAGACTTGTAGGTAGTCTGAATGACTTGAGAAGTGTAACAGTAGAAGGTCTAAGTGCCACAGGTGAGTTGTGGGATAATGGACATAAGCAGGACACTTGACCTCGCAACAGATGCCAATAGACAGAGACACACTGTGTGTAGTTGGAGTTCCCTGAAAATAGGCGCACAGGACTGAACACGGCCCAGCTATAACATGACAGCACCCAGGATTTCTGGGCTAGGCTCCAATCTCACCGTGACCTAGCATAAAGTGATTACCAAAGATGAATGAATCAATTTATGTATTTCTTGTGTGAAAAACACAAATCTTATTAAAGCATGAAAAATCCTGATCCTCTGTGAAGCGCTGAACTCACACACATTGTGCATTTTAAGATTATCCTGGTATGGCCATGTTGTTCATTACTCAGGATTACAGCATTACAACCTAGCGTTGTGCCTAAAAATAGACGAGCGATCAATACATTCTTGCGTCAAGGCTTAAAAGCGCCAGTGGATTCATCAATAATGAAAAAATGAAAGATTTCCTACTTCTGTACTAGTCTGTACAGTTCCTGTCGCACCAATATGTACAGTATTATATATAACAGTCTTAGGCCGCCAGCAGATTGTTTTTAGCAATGGTAGGATGCCCATTTATCATTGTTTCTCAATCTCTTTATTAAGATGCAAAATTGAAAAGGAAATATGTTCATTGTTAAAGAGAAGTTAAAAAAAGAACTTGATGCCTTTAATGGACATAAATGGGGTTGTAGTCGCTGTTGCCTCCTAAAAAAAGAGGCTTCTTGGCTGCTACCTTTAAAAAAAAAAACATTACTAATCAAGATCCTTTTGAATAGCTCTCACAATGCCTGTACAGGAGAGGAAGTGAAAATATGAAAGGAAATAAATCAGTCCATACAAAGCCATGTTTTGGTGCTTCTCAAGATGTCCTTCTAACAAAACCACTGGGATACATGTCTATATCTACAGATGTAGTCTACAGATCGTTTCTTCCAAAAATCCACAATACTTTTGTGGAGGTCCTGGTCTTGCTGTTTTTGTCCTTTCTCTCAAAGGAGGCCATTAAAATGACACTTTTTGACTTGAGTCCTTGTTACTGAAACTCATTCCTAGCACTGCCCTTCTCTACTGTCTTCCTGTGGCTGTCCACATTAGACTTTAATGTATCCACAAAGGAAAATAGAAAGCAGGCTCATTCCGCAGCGACAGTTTTCAAAAGGATAGGCTTAAGCCATCATGCTTCAAGATACAATTCGTTAAGAATTCACTACTGGCTGTATTCATAACAAAAAAGCAGCAGAATCAGCAGGAGGTAAAAACTGAGTTTCTTTAGGTCTGCACTTTGAATTTTGGAATTATCCACATACAAAGTCTCATGGAGTAAACCAGGTTTAACAGAGCTTAAGCCATGACCAACATTAAAAATGGATTTAAAGTGGACCACTGACAGTCCAGAAAGTCACCAAATTTTGGTTCTCATGCAGACTATAATGCAACATAATGCTGTGTTACAAAAACTGTAAACCATCTACCTTTAAATTATTCCAAATTTCATTCATTATCTAATGCTTAATCTACACAGGGTCGTAGGCCAGTCGGAGCCCACCCACCAACTCTGGATGGGGCGCCAATCCATCATAGGGCACACACACAGTCACACACCAAGGGCCATTTTTTTTTTTAACCTAAAATGCATGTCTTTGGACCGTGGAGGAAACATGCAGACTGCACACAGAAAGGACCTTGGGATTGAACCCGGAACCTTCTTACTGTGGGGCAGCGGTGCTACCCTCATTACAAATTTTTTACAAATTTGAGAAATAAAATCAGTTGTGCATTCAAGCACTATTGTGCCTTGCAAATGCAAAACAATATATACTGCTCCCAAAGGGTATGGAATACCCCAAAATGAAAATAGTGCATAAATAAATAAAATATCAATTGAAGCCTTATACCATTGACAATGCCATCTAGCAGAATTAGGAAAGGTTGAACAAAGTGAACAGATTACTTGGAAGCAGGCCATATAATATTAATAATTATATGATTATATTATATTATTAGATTGTTTTAATACATAGTCTGAAGAAAATAATTAAATAATGTGATGAGAGAAAGCATAGTTATGATGGAGGATTTGAGATTTGACTGAAACGCAACAGGAAGATTCTCCAGTGATTTCTTGAAGCTCAAACAGCACACCTCAATATTGAGACTTCACAGAGCTGCCAGGTTCAAACTCTCCTTCAGACAGTAACCTCTGTCAAAAGTGATATTTCCTGCCGCTACAATGCAGAGATACACCTGAGACCTTCTCTGTTTTCTTCTGAAACAATGAGTAAGCTATTGGGTTTCAGTGGTGGATTTCACAATACCCAAGAGACTTGACTATAAATGAACCCATATCCGTTTTCATTACCCTTCTTTTTTAAGGGGTCTAGTAAATAACAAGTGTTTTGTCTTAGTTTATAGAACAAAAAAAACCCTTAAAGGCATAACACTCTAGGGTTAGATGATATATTACATCACATTCAGTATGTTCACCTCTAATGCATGTTGTTACAGATATGTTGCTACCAATATACTGTAGATCATTTGTGCAGTTTAGACACAAGAACTCAAGGAATTGTTCGAACATGCCCTATGCTACAAGACGGGACGTGCTATAATTTACGTAACATAATAAATGGTTATTAAACCTTTATTGTGCGATTTACACGTATAGCGAACGTACAAACAAGAACTACTGTTGCTTACGAATTACGAATTGTATTCATTAAAAAATTAATTTGTAAACAAGTTTTAATAAACGATCTACAACACAATGTATAGATACTCAGCATGCAAAGCATAATACTGTTAAAAACAAGTTATTACTCAAGTCCGGTCAACGTTTGAAGAACTTATCCAGTGGGATCTGACGCCCTTTTGCAGTGGCTAAGTGGCGACTTGTGGCTTCTTTTTTGTAGTAAATTGAAATGTTAGGCAAAGACCTGTAGGTGGCAGTAGAGGGCTGGGGGGAAACTCAGGAGTTTTTGGGTAGTTATGCCAGAGACGAAGAGTTTCTTCATGGATATTACGTATTTCTTATTCGCTCTCACGTTCTTTGGTCCGATTAAGGGGAATTTTGATTCAAATAAGAAAATAACATTACAGGTATATAATAGGATTTGTTTCGGTACTTTAGGATTTGGTCTGAATAAATGACTGGTCCCATTAACCGATGGTCTAATTAACCGGAATCCACTGTATTTGTATTGCGCTTTTTATAGTGGCGCATTGCCACAAAGCAACTTGCCATAACTGAGCAAGTCTATGGTGATAGCAGCAAAGATGAATCCCCAATAAATCTTGGGAGGATAAGGACTCACAAAGGGACCCAACATCCTTGGGCAGCCTAGATGTTACGTCTTTTCGTGACACATTTTTACTTTTTAACACAATTAATTTGCTCTGCTGTGCACCCCAAACATAACCACCAGCACCCCCACCCCCTAGAAGGCACACACCCACTTTGAGAATCACTGGTTATGGAATAAATAAAGTACCACTACTAACTATATAAAGAACAGTGGCTGAATGTGATGTCCAACCTCACAAGAAGGCACCACTTAGACTCAAATTAAAACAATCAATTTGTGTACCTGTAATTATACACACAAAAGCTTTGGTAAAGTGAACAATAATTAGAAATGCAAAGCAAATCGAAAGCATTAAATGGTCATTATGATTATCATTACCGCTCACAAAGCAGTGAATGGAGCAAAAAAGGCATAAAATTGCTTAAAAGGGTATGTGAACCCCTTGGAAGTCCCTCCTTTTTGTACTAATTATTCGCAAAACAACTAAGACGCATTTATAGTTTCTTGCCTTCGTTGATTTCATCAGCACATGAAAGCAGAAATGTCAGTCTTGAGGTGTGCACACCGTATTCAAAACCTACAACAGAGGCATAAAGGAGGATTAACCTTGCTTATTGTAAGAGAAGGGCATGTATAGATCTGACATTTGGGAAATTATTGGTTTAATTACCTGCAGCATTGCTCGAACATCAGCAAAGACGTGACATCATGTGTACTTTTGAGCAAAATGGCAGCGAGGAAAGGATGCCAAGATTGCAGGTTGATTGCATTTGTTTTGTTGACTCAGTGATATTAATTTCCATATTAATTAACTTTTATCTTTCTTCATGCATTCAAGAGAAACAACAGAAACCTATTTCAATAGCCTTTTGCTGGAACAAGTTGTAATTCCAACATACTTAATGCAACATAGATCTCCTCCGATCTGAGCTGGGGTCGAATCAGGGTTAATTAAATCTGTAATGCCCTGTACCCAAAAAAATAATTGCTTTATCCAGGTGTGCTTTAGCATTTTTCCTAACTGAAGCAAACTAGCATGGCTATCTCATGGATGATGTAAGGCAGGATTACAATTTTAAATTCCACCAGGGTCTTGGGAGCAGCATGATTATCTCCAGGCACTGCCATGTGAGATGAACAGGAGAGTCAATCATGTCTGCATAATGTCAGTAAATGGTCAGAAATGGGACTGACAGGTTTTGGCCGAAAGATAAAAAGCCACATTTTTTGACTGACAAAAGGCCAAATAAACATAAAATGTCAGAATCAAATACATTAATGATAATTTAGGGGTCAAAAACATTTGTGAGTCGCTCTGGATAAGGGCGTCTGCTAAATACTGTGAACTTAAATGTAAATAAATATTAAAATATAATCGATTGCTTCCTTTAATCTCCTCAGTTTGCACAGTAGCAGATCTGAGATCAGGATGGGCCAGAGAACGTAAGTACAAAAGGGCTTTATTAAAACCACACACACACACTCCCAAAAGTTCTTAACATGAAGTAAAACTTCAGCTGAAGTCTGCAACTAAACAGACTAAGAAACAGAACGTACAGTAGATGAGTGAAAAACAAACAGAGCTTAGGAAACAAAGCCTTGACTCACTACACAAACAAACTCTAAAAGTAAATGAAAGTAACTTTATTTATATCGTGCCTTTTCTAATAACAGAGCGTTCTCTCAAAGCAGCTCTGAGCCAAAATTGTGCAAACTTAGTGATGGTGTCAAGGAAAAACAGCCCAAACGTTACAGGGAAGAAGATTGGATCCAAAAATGGACCCAATCTTCTTGGCCTGGATGCTTTACCAAATTACTACGTTTATTATTGTAGTTTAAATAAACAGTTGAACATGAAAATATGATTACATAAAAAATCAGAAATATATATTAGTTAAATGAGAATAGTATGCTTATTTATTTGGATTATTTAACGTCGCTATCAGAATCAGTGGACACATGCAAGGTTATCACAAGACTAGTCATATATATGTACAAACTAAGGTCAATGCCAGTTTATCATAACCAATTAACCTAACCCAGAAGTTGTTGGACTGTGGTAGGACATTGAAGTACCCAGAGTAAACGCATGCAGACCCGGGGAGGACATGCAGACTCCACATAGAAATTACAGTTTTCACGGGGTCCATATCCCTGATTTTCTTTTGGCCCTGTT
This sequence comes from Parotocinclus haroldoi, assembly GCA_034779995.1. Lineage (NCBI taxonomy): Eukaryota > Metazoa > Chordata > Actinopteri > Siluriformes > Loricariidae > Parotocinclus > Parotocinclus haroldoi. The sequence continues at coordinate 16,974 of JAUZST010050944.1, read as the reverse complement.
CCTACCTCATCTGGTAGCAAGGTGTGGGCCACATATGCACCACATTAGGACCATGAGTCATCCAAAAGTAAAGGGTTTTGCTATATCAGTCCCAGAATTGGATCAAATCTGTTTTGGAACGTGTGCCATGTACGTTTTTTTTAAAAATATGTCGGCCAGTTATTTCTCAGATGTAGGTAACACTGCCATATCTCTGCCAGATGTTGACCAGATGCATTTTGGGATATGCGGGTGTTTTTAATATGAGGGCCATCATTGTCTCAGATTTAGTTTGCCAGTCCTGGCAGTGGGCCATCGGTGCTGTATCTCATTCAGAAGTGATTGAGTTATTATCTCTCACTCACTGTCTTTTTTTAGTTTAACTGTCTTATGACTTGATGAAAAGCCATTATTGGTCTGTTTACCAAGCAATCTGTTCATATAGTGGTCAGTTTTGTGCAAGTGAGCTTGTGAAAGATTTGAGTTCAAATCCCCTAGATATGTGTATTAAATCTAAGCCTTTGGCATGGACTGTATCCTGCCTTGCTGCTTTCCAAGTAGCTTTGCATAAAACCACCTGGCAGATGAATATGACGGGGTACTGAAGCACATCCCGAACCTCACGTCATGCCCGAGGGCGTTGAGTTCATTTTTACATTACAATCGTTGTAGATCTTATTTTCACTTCCTGCGCACAGCATTCATCTGTTATCTTAACTGCTAAGGGGCAACATAAATGCCCACTTGAATCCTCCTGAACAGGGATGTACCCTTTTAGCTAAAACTAGTCCGGAACTGTAATAATCTTCACCTTTATCTGAAACACATGCTGTTTTTTATAGATTACACCAATTCCAGTCCTGGTTTTCTGAATAATTCTAAAACAGAACTGCATTGAATGGGTTCAGAGTAAATGCAAGGGACATGATGAACTAAGAGTCTTTTACAACCTCTAAAGGTCACACTGGTGCGTTTTCAAAGCACTCAGCCTTAATACATAGATGTTTTTAATCCAAGTTCTTATCCTGTATTATCTAGTTTTCTAGTGTATAGTGTTTTACAGAAATTTGTTTCTTCGAAAATCACCTCCCCTGACACTCAAAAGCAAATGCGATTGGTACAACCATCCACATCTTCAGAGACTTACAATAACAGAGTGCAGTGGAATTAGTGCACTGAAAACCTGCAGACTTATGCACCTTATGGTGGAGTTGTGTTGATTCTGAGTAATAATTTGCATGTACAATAACAGCATTTAGCTGACACCCTTATCCATAGCGACTCACAAAAGTGCTTTGTATTCTTCCCTGTAGACAAAACCTTGTGTTAGTATAAGTAATCAATAGTGGAATAACACAATCCAAGCAGAACCTGCTAAGATTTGATGTCATGTACACAGCATGGTTTGATTAAAGACTTTAGGTAAGATGATGATGTTCTATTTTTTTCCTTTGTAGGTGAACGTCAGGGTTTTGAATCTGATGCGTGCACCTTCATGGAGCCAGCAAAGTCAACATAGCAGTGGGGTGACATGAGAAAACTTGGGTAGACTGACTGTTTAGGGTGTGTCCTCCAAATTGTAGCAAAGCATAAACGTAATAGGAAAGATATCGTATGAAACTGTTTTTTTTCCTCACGTAGCTCCGAGACAGTGATTTGATTTTCATTGGCACGTAACGGGCCGATACCGATACAAAATATCGGATCGGTCCAGCCCTAGATTGTACACATCGGAACACCAGCCTGGACAGCACTGCAGTAATCTACTTTTGCTATAACAAGAGAAGCACCGATGTGGCATCCGTGGAAAGAAATAATTCATTTATTATGTTCCGCTTAATCCAAACAGGGACTGGGTGCAAGGGCAGGAACAACTCTAGATGGGACGCCAGTCCATTGTAGGGCACACACAGGATATTCAGACTCCACACAGAAAGGACCCAGGCTGATCCACCCTGGGATTGATCCCAGGACCTTCATGCTGTGAGGCAGCAGTGCTACCAACCGAGCCACCATGCTGTCCTGGAAAGAAATAATGATTAATGTTGATACCCTTTCATTTAATTAATTTCAGTATGTCTTACAGTACTGAAACATGAACAGTATTGCACAGAAAAGTAAAAAAAAGAGAAGAATTGTGCTTTTAGGCAATAATTTAAGACCATTATTTGCATTCAATAGAAGACCTGTTTTATACAGAGCATTATATGTAATTACATACATGAGGAACAGTATTTACGTCATGCACTGAGGCTAAAGGCTTTACAAACCAGTTAGACCTTGGTTTATGAGGTTTTTATATTTGACTATTTCCTGCCATTTTGCTTTTATTCTGAATAAAAAAAGGTTAGTGCAAATATTGCTGCATTTGCGACACTGTAGCCTTCAGTTTACTGATTTTACTATACATATTAAGAGTCAAAAAAAAAAAAAAAAACGCTAATTACAGCAATGTGGCCAGGGCACAAAAAATTGCTACTACTATTATTAAAAATTGCCCCTGCCTAGAGGTATGGAACCTCCAAACCAGACAACAGAATTGGTTGTACTGAGCACTCCAGTGACTCCAGAGATGATGCTTTCATAGGTTTTCACCATTCCAGAGGCTTACCCAGTGCTCTGACCATAGCTCCATCCAGAAAGTCTGAGATGAATTACAAAGTCAAATGTGAGCCAATGCCTAGAATATGCATAAATATTTAAATAGATGCATAAACAGATGAATAAGAATAACACAGACTGAGATGGCTTAGTGTCTGTATGTGTGGAACATATCATGCAAAATATTCTCAGACAAAGAATGAGTCCCTTTGCTTGTTTAAGGTGGTAGTAACTTCAGGTTTTAGTCACGTTGGACGACAGCGATTGGGCTATAAATACCAGTGGGCGGGTAATGTAATTAATAAATTACGAGAAGAGAAGAGGCGGTACAGTGCAGTGAACATCCTGTTTGACGCGTGGAAGATGGCCACATGGAGTGACTGCATTTAGGTTTTCCAAAGACCATAGTGCGAAGGAAGTAGCTGAATTGCAGGTGTCTGTTCGTAATGGTGAGCAGCTTATAAAGAGTCCTTTGTTCTATTAAAATGTCCAGAGAGTCCAGCTTGACTCCGACCCTCCTACTATCCCGTTTGCTGAGAGCACAGAACAGAATATTGCACAGTAGGGGTTTTGCGCACAATTATTCTACTTAGAAAGTACAGATCTATCTTTTCTTGAAACTGCACTGATGTTCCTAAGAACAGGAATTCCAGTCCTTGTTCGTCCAGGTGTCTGCACATCCATGTCTCGACTTAAACTTGAGTGAGTTTTCATGCTTTGAGAGCAGAAACCCTGCCAACTTCTTCAAAGTGAAATAAAGCAAGACATTTGGATAATCACTGAACCCTTTTATGCTGTTCGGCAGCATGCACTGTGATGCAGATTCCCACCTGATTCATTCCACAAAAAATAGATTTTCTTCTTGTAAAATGGTTCAACCTCCCAAAAACAAACCATGATCAAAGCTATTTACAGAGTGATCCAAACTGCTTGATAGTAATATAACATAATAAATATTGCAATTAACCTATATACTGTAAGTGTATCAATGCAATATGGTATATTCATGTTGATACAGTTCATGTCTTTGAAAACTTATTTCCATTCCCACAGATTTATTTTTACCTGAGGCAAATTACAATAATATGTTGCCAAACATAATCTCCGCTTTAAGAAGCCACATGCAGCTACTGTTTAAAATGATACAGCCAAGTTTTAAAAAGAAAACCAATGCAAATCGCAAACTGCAATCCAGATGTGTCACTTTGCCCCTTGCATCCTCATTTAACAAGTCCATGAAATGCTCAAACTGGTTTACCCTCCTGTTACACAAAATGTAGATTTTGCAAATTGCAATACATCTATTTTAGTAAGATGCATTTGCATTTAGTATATTTGCAAAGGTTTGGTTACCCCAAATCACTGCATCACAAAATACAATTTTTGTTGCCTCTCCCATTAAAAAACACATTTAATGCCTCCATTATCAAGTCAATGTACATGTTTACATACCAGTCTAACAACACTGATTTATTTCTAATACAATTCAATTAAATATAGAAACTGAATGCAATTGGGTTTCCACCACACACACAACACGTAAAAACTGGATTTGTACTCTTTTAATCATAACAAACTGGTATCCCCTTGCCTAGTCATTTGTTAGATGGCACTTTGCCTGACCTTTTTCAGGTGGCGTCCAGTTGATGGTAATAATTGCCTGAATATCCAGTTGGTGACTGCTCAAGTTGTCTGAATTGCAAGGACTTTTATAATCCATATATGGTAATACATCACTTTATGACATGTTGCTGTCTGAAAAAAATCATGTGTGCTAGTGGTATTATTTTTGCAGTTTTCGACAAACTATCCCTAACTGCCCCCATTAATAAGCTGTCATTTTCTATATTTCTCAGACCTGACCCTACCTGCCACCTCAACAAGCAGTCGTTTACATAATTACCTGCTTCAAAGAAGTTTATGGTTTTCCTTTAAGGTTTACACCAATTTAAAAAAGCAACACGTTCAATTTGTTACCTACAAAGTTTGCATCATCTTCTATTCATTTAGACAATCATGCAAATGAAATATGACCAGTGCTGCACAAAGTGCAAAATAATATCTTCTTCTTTGGAAAAAAGAACAGGTTCGGAGGACGTGTAAAAGTGGCTTTCTGAATGGTTTCTGAATGGCACAATCAGCTCCCGAGACAGTAAACATCTTAACAATGGCTGTGCACTTTAGAGATCGTACGCAGCTTTTAAAAGTGAGCAGCTTCTCAAGGAATGTTATTGACAACTTGTTCCCGTGTGTTTAAGCGTACTATTGGGAAGACACTGAGATTAATATCTGAATCTTCTTCCCCAGTTTTATTGTGTTCAGTGGACATTTAGACATAAACACACTGAGTCAGGCATTCAAGCAGGAGCGCTGTACCATTGAGATTAGTGGCCAATATAATGGTAACACAATATAATCAGCCATCTTCAGTACCCATTAATGAATCAAAAGATGGTAACAGTGTCGTGTGGAAGCAGCCCTCATCTGGTCAAGTGACATCGACATACCCGCCTCCCACTATGAGGAGCAATAAGACCTGGAGGTCAGCTTCTGACTCAGCTTGGAACACTGTGACATACCATACTATTGGTGAAGTAAAAGGCTAACAGTCTCCAGTTCTACATGGCAATGATGTCATTAATCAGTGGGCCAATGCTGGCCATTACAATGCAACTCAAGCCTAACATGTAGGGGGTCAAGGGTGCCAAAACCAATGCATAAAAGACTAAACAATGAGCTATACCATCGTCATGTCCCTGACTTGTGGTGTGAAACAGAACTGTGTTCTTTTGCTTTCTTATATAAGACTGGTGCGCTGGCGTTGTGCTGGTGGACTGGAAGAATTAGCATTTGACATTTCTGTGCATGATCAGAGCCAATGATGAGAAAACACTGATAAAGGCAGGCTGATACGGAGGTGCTACAGGGATTGCTATCAACATGAACTTTAACATTCACATTATTACAGAATCCAAAATCCTTATCCAAAGATAAATGAATGAATCTTTATTTGGCAGGATATAAAGTCTCTCAGCTCTAACTTAAAACGGTTACAGATTTATAAGGTAAAACCATAGCAATTGAGAGGTGTAAGGGCCTTGCCTAAGGGACCAAGAGTGGAATCATAGAACTGGGATTGGAACCCATACCCAGGAGCTTATGCTCAGTCTAACAGAGAGAGAACGAACCGGAAATGCCTGGCCAGTGGAACAGGATGAACAGGATGTATCTTTAAGGCAACACTGCATTCCAGGAATGTATTTAATTGCAGTATTTGCAGTGCTTTAAATGTTGAATGAGTCATTTCTTCCTTGTTTAATATGATCACAAACGTGTGCTCTTTAAAAAAAAAAAACGCTACCAAAACTGGTATATTCACAGTGTTAAAGTTTTTGTTGGAGAACGTGGTGTGAAGTGAAATTGGGATGGATGTATTCTCCAGGAGGTAAACTGCTTTTTCACATGCAGCGTACTAGTCTATTCATTTGCATTTGTTTCTAAAGGACACACAAGTGTTATCTGTAAAATCTGGGGATTACCTAGTAACATGAAATGAACAAAAGATTGCCTTATAACCAGAATGCTGAACAAATAATTAACCCTAAAATCCTTGCTTTATCTATAGCAGATTCAGTAAAACGCTTGATTTCATACTTTAAATTTTGTTTTAAATATAACACAGGTTGTGATTAGTAGTCTTTGAAGAGGTCTACTTGTTCTACTTCAGGATCAGATGTAAAATTAATATGATCGCAAAATGATCATATAATGAAGGAAGGCTCGATTCTTTGCCTAGGTAAGCTATCCCTTGTCAGAATCAGTGATCCTTCAGCTTGTGCAACATTGTATTTTGCTTTGATTAGAACCAGACACAACATACTATTAGACATAACATTAGATTGATGTGCCTGACAGAGACCCTACATGAATCACATTTTTAATCTGTCTTCATGCTTGTATTAAACCCCCTTTGGATCCATCCCATCCCAATGCAATTATAAAACAAAACTTAAACAGATGGGAGCCTAAGTGTCGACTAAATTTAAGCCTAAGAGCCTGTGGGCCATTTAACCATCTTTAGCCACTTGTTAGGCTACTTTTATTTCTTTTTGTGCAACCCTTTTAGGGGCTCAAACATCATAAACTCGTGAAGAATAAGCTTTAGTAATGCGTATTACTGATACAAATTCATGATTATGCATTCATGAAATATTGTATGAACTAATGCTCTTTTATGTACCCTTATCCAAGTGCTACCTTTTTCTGTGTGAATGCTGGTCAGGGTCACACAGATCCAGAGCCTATTAAAAAGTCCAGGCAGTGCTTTCTTAGTTGGATGCCAGTCTGTTGCAGGCCAGGGAGTGATATCTTTTCTTTCAACCTTCCCTTATTTAGACACAGCAAAAGGTACATGTATGATGCCAGACCTTTCTAGAAAGCTCTGTAAAGCACTCAGTGAAACCAGGGCCATCCGTGGTGACGGTTTAGTCATTAAAGCAATCAACATTTCTTTGAATATACCCCAAAACAGACTATAAAACAAAAGTAAGTTACATTCTGAGATCAAGCAAATGCTGAATGCCTAATTTAATATGTTGCCAAATTCTTTATTTTCAACAATCAGAGAGTTCCATGGTAACATTTGTACACCATTAAATACCTCACCCCAAAGCGCTGCTGGAACTTGAACCTGGGTCACTGCAGCAGTGCCACCTGAGCACCTAGGACGGCTACATGTAAAAGCAAACAGATAGGTATGGACCAAATGACAATAACATATTACACTGTATTCATTTCTGGGACATTTCTAAAAGCATTAATAATAAGCCAAACTTTGCCTTCTGAATGGTTTGAATAGTTGTTTGAGGATTATGAAGAGTGACGTCTACTCCAAATCTGCTCAGTAGTGCTTCTTCTAGGTCTAGGGATGGTCCTGGTGAGAGTTTGGTCATGGAAGATTCATCCTGATATCCATGAAAACAATCGTCCATCATTTAGGCAAACGTTTTTCTGGAATATGCAGAAAAACTGCTGGGTCTGGACATTTTTGTCTCTTATATATAAAACCATGCATAGCAACCACTAGGCCTGCATGGGCCTTCATCAAAACTTCACCTGCTTCAACTTTTATCAGTGCTTTGTTTTTTTTTTCTGAAGAAGTTTGTATACTATGCCATTGCTTTGTAAAATGTCTGCCTCTTCTCTAACACTGGAACGTTTTCTTCATTTGACACGTAAACAACTTCCATTGCAGATATATCAACCAGAAATGAGCGTTTTGAAAAACAGCTGATCAAAGCCTTCTTATGAGCCCTTTCTATTACTTCCAATTAATGTACGACATCTATTTCAAATTGTGCCTGAACTCACAAAGCTATAATAAAAAGGCATGTTCCAATTTCCGCTCGGCTTGAGTAACTTCAAAGCAGGAATGAGGCTGAAAAGGGAGAAAAGGCAAAGTGCCGGGTGCATGATCACAGCTGACTCAATCAAAGCTCAAGCCATTTATTATTGGAAAGGGCATTTAGATGTGTATGTGTGTGTCTAATATGGTACTGTAATTTGTCAGACTGCCTACGGACTGACATTTCCAAGACATTTTCACTCAAAACATCTATATTTTTGGTGTCAAAAATCAGAAAGGAATACCTGAAAAAAAGGAAGGCGGAAGTGCACCGACCTGTAACAAATATACTTTAGCGAAGCAGGATTTGGGTTTGGCTCACATCTCCGTTACGTTGGTATCTAACTTCGGTCTTGTAGGGCAGATCATTTTGTGTAGTCGAAGGAAGACAAAACTGATCCATAACCTGCTTTGCATTTATTTCTTTGCAAATGCCATCACACAGCATGACGGAAATAGTGGTTCCTTTGTTTACACTTTCAGGGCAGTCGCTAAGATATTTTATTATTCACCCAGATGTGTTTGTGCAACACTACAATCAGTGACCATTATAAGGGTCCTTCATAGGCTCTCTTACTTTCCATCTCATCTATGTTGGAAGCCCTTGGGGGGTAATGCCACGTTGCCAGAGTTTCATCATTTGAGTGAAAATGAAGGACCTTCCCCTGCTCTGTGGAGTTTCTAATAAAAAAGTGTCTGATTTAAAATCGTCTTCATTTGAAACCAATGATCACACTGGAGTAACACTGCTGCACTTCTGTACATGAATACATAATAAAAGTGCTGTTAAGAAAGATGCACCCGTGCTGCACATATGATAGATTGGTGACCTGCGACTAATTCCAGGAACCACACACACACACACACACACACACACACACACAGACAAAATCCTGGCTAGGATGTGCAAGGTTAAAAAAGGGTTCACTTTATCTACCTTAATTTCAGCATTAGAAGAGATCGACACAATAATCACATAAATTAAGGATTGATACTAAGCCATCCCTTGTCAGAAGCAGTGATCCTCCAGCTCTAACACTGTGCTTTGCTTTCGTTAGCTGGCTTTATTTAAAAAGGGTCAGATTAGATGTCGATTAGAACTAGACACAACATACTGTGCACTGTAGTAGACATAACTGGAGATGCGTCTGACAGAAACCCTACACACATCAGGTATTTAATCCGTTTCAGTGCTTTCATTCCTCAGGATCAATCCCATCACAATGCATTAAGAAATAAATCTGACAGGTGTGAACTTAATATGGATTTTTACTCTAGATATTCTATGAGAATCCTTTTTAACACAATAGATATGCACCTGTTTAGTGCTATAAGAGTTATTCTGGACAAAAGCAAATGACGGTATTTCCCTGTAGTACCTTGAATGAATGATCTAATAACAGCTTATACTGTAGATCATTTATGAAAGGATTCTGCTCTTGTGTATGTGTTACTTTTCCTCCTGTACAGGACGTCTGGATTTCTTGTTAGAATAAACCAACAATTATAAAGTAATTACTAATGATTACCAATAAAGGATTATCAAGTGTATTAATAGCATATTAACATGTAAGAACATGAGGCTGTTGAAAATGATACTAAAATATCATCCAAATAATGGGATATGAAAGTACTCTTACATTTAGGGCATTAAGCAGCCTTATCCAGAGTGCAATTCTAGCAGTGGTGGGTTAAGGGTCTTGCTTAAGGACCCAACTGTGGCAGGTTGGCAGAGGTGGGATTTGAACCGTGGACCATCAGGTCCACAGTCCAGTAACTTAACTGCTCGGCTACTGGAGTCCCTAAGTAGGGGTCGATAGTACTACTAAGCAAACAAACCTCCACTTTATAGTAAAGGAACTCCAACATGTACATACTCCTATTTTTTCCCAGTAGGGTAAAATAGTTATTGTTTTGTTGAATAGGAGAAATTTGCAGAGATTTAAGCGACACACGTTTCGCATCGAGCAGTGCTCGGAATTTGTTGCCAAGAAATCCAAAGCAATTTAAAGCACGCATTATTACTTTTTACCCCTCTCTTCAGCTGTCAAACACATTGGCATAAGAATCAATGGTGAGAAACACGCCGCATGCCAAAATGAACAAACGTCTTCTCCTTTAAGACCTGCCGGAGATTAAACATCCAGGATGAAAGACGGCACACCTGGATCATGTAATGACATTTCTTCTGATACGCTATGACAAAGCGCTTGTCAATTCCACCACACAGGAGACAACGCTCAGGCTTTATGACTCGACAGCCACTGTGAAGTGCTGCTTCTGTTTCACAATCTGGCAAAACGATTTAACAGTAGTTAATCAGTATTATGTCTTATCATAGCTCTCAACACATCACATCACACGATGTTATAGTCATTGTAAGTGATGTGTACGTCCTGATTACTCGTGCCAAATGTGTATCCTTCCAGCATTTACCACTAAGAGTGCTGAACAGAGATGTACCAAAAAGTATTGGAAATCATTTCCTTTCTTCTCCCAGATAATACAGACTTTACACTTTTATCGCTATTTCTTATTTGAAATATTATTTTGTATACAATCCCAACCATAATGTTTGACCATGATCATAAACTCCACCTCAGGCGTCCTATTGTTCAGTCAAATAAATAAAGTCAACATTTATTCTTTTCCTGGGAACCCCCAAGAAATATATACGCAGATACATACCTTTTTGAGATTATCGTCATGTTTTGACACAAAAAAAGACACGAAACAAGATAAATTGTACGCTATGACAGAGTATGTCAGAGTATGTACAGAAAGAACGAAACAGTCAAACGGGGTAGATCATTCAGCATTAACAGACTTCACCTGGCTGAGATCTGACAACTGAACTGACAGTCAGCATCAGCATGGGTTCTTTATAGGAGATGCTGCCAGCAAATGGCTTGATTGTTTATCTTTGAAGGAACACACAGACAAAAAAGAAAATATTAATGTGTTTGTATGGACCAATATAAACAAACACAAATAATTAAGGCATCCCTGAAGGCAAAGGGGGTCCAACCCTGTACTAGCCAAGTGTACCTAAAAGTATTAAAACTATATTAAAGAATTAAAACAGTAGATGGATGGACGGCTGGATGGACGGACGGACGGACGGACGGACGGACGGACGAACGGACGAATAGATACTTTATTTATCCCAGAGGAAATTTAGCAGCCACACAGTAACACAATATCTGTAAATAATTCATCTTAGAATACTTTTAGTTTCAATTTGATTTTAATATTGATTTATACCACATAACACAGGAATGGACAGTTGATATGTGGAGAACATAAGTGCAATGTAGTGTTCCTAATGAGCTACATAAATAGTGAACATTTTGGCAGCTTTATTAAGTGAGTTTTTTCTTGTTGTCCTGATTCCATCACGACAGGTTTTGGTTGTTGGCCATGAACAAAGTCTCATCAGCATTTTGATGACAGGATCGGATTTCTGAAAAGCCACACTGTCAGACTGTCACTCCCGGATTCCCGGAGTGATGTTGGAGCTCATCCCCAGCAACAATGCTATTCTTGTTTTTTTTTTTTTTCTTTTTCTTCCATGTGAATGGGGACTACAGCAGAGAATATGTCATCTGAAATTTCTTTGATAGGCAAAATGCAATCAGTTCAAGTGCCTGAAGCAAATCACGTCCTCGCCAAGGTTCTTGCAGATGATGAAAGTGTGGGAAGACGTCAGGTATTAGCAGGTTACATCTTTATGCCTTTGTACAGAAATAACGGGGGGTTTCGACAAGGACAGTAGATAATGAGGTATATATTTGTAAACACCTTAAGCTAATGTTCTTTCAATTGTCATTGTATGCATCCCACTGTTTGAGCTCTCGAGTTTTTAGAAGCAGTACACGTTTATCACCCAAGCACTTGAGTCAAAGCTTTTTTGTAGGTAATCATGGACCTCATGAATCTGAAAAGTAATTTTAGTGCATGCCGCATTATCATCACCTCTTTACACTCCCACTTGAGCACCCACCCCTGCTCAGAAGCATCCTCTCCGTAGGAACTGCTCTAGGTGCTATAGTGAATAGCTCTGTTGTGCTAACTTGTACGTACAGGATAGAATGTACAGGTGGAAAAGCCTTAATGCATAAGAGCTTCTCTATGACATCTCAGTAGACTTGGTAGCAGCTCTCATTATTTTGTTATGGTATCAAGTGTTGCTACTGATGAAATTACCTACGAGAAACAGAATTAAGCAAGAGAAGGCCTGAGGTAGGTCTTGTTAGAATAAGCCAACAATTCTAAAGTAATTACTATGCTGTAATTAAGACGCTTAATGTATCAATAGCGTCTTAACATGTAAGATCCTGAGGTTGTTAGAAAATGATACTAAAATATCCTACAAATAATGGGATATGAAAGTACATTTACATTTTGGGAATTTAGCAAATGCTCTTATACAGAGTGACTTACAGTTCTAGGGATTGTGGGTTAAGGACCTTGCTTAAGGACCGCAGAGGTGGGATTTGAACCTTGGACCATCAGGCCCACAGTCCAGTACCTTGACCGCCAGGCTACTGCAGTTCTTAAGTAGGGTTCAACAGTACTTTATAGTAAAGGAACCCCATGAGAAACAGTATTAAGCAAGAGAAGGCCTGAGGTACGCCCATGTTAAAGAAGTCAGATCTGTGAATAGAGCTTTGGTGGCTCTCTTCTTTGTCTTTCAAACATTTATTTGAAATCTCCCCAGTTATTCTCTATTATTTAAATATATACTGCTCACTAAAATTAGGGGATATTTCCATCCATCCATCCATCCATCCATCTATCCATCTATTATCTTCTGCTTAATCCACACGGGGTCACGGCCCAGCCAGTGTCCACGCAGCAACTCATCAATGTTATTTTGAAATATCCCCTAATTTTTTGTGAGCAGTGTATAAACCTCAGATGAACAGTAGATGAAGGGGAATGTATTTATTTACTACTATTTATTTATATGCTTATTTATTTTCACATTTTAGGTCAGTTTATTTTTGTATGGGGTCGTGGAGGCTCCAGCGCTATCACTGGAGAACAGACAGAAATGCTTTGGATACAATAAATCAAAAGAGGACAATGTATTACTGATTTTGTGAATAAAAGTGGCTCAGCGGTCTGATATGCTAGATCACGACCACAGGGACCCTGGTTCAACACCTTCTGGCCTGATTGACTGTGTCTAAGGCACTGGAAGATGGTCAGGGAGCCCACAACTGGGCTCATCAGCATCTCCTACCCTGCCCTGAGCTATACTGGACTCTCTGTGACAACCAGGAAAAATGGGGTTAAAACATGAAAAATGTAACAAAGAAACAAAAATACAGAAATACCTCAATTCAAGTTCTAGCACAGCCTTTTGGGTAAATTGAAGATTTGAGAAAGAAACCTGATTTGCCCTGCAGCCTGAACATCGCCTACGTGCTTCTCAAGATCTGTATAACAATAAGACACAAGTAATCAGAGTTATTGTATTCAAAATCCCCAGCAGTGGAGATAAATCTGATTGGATCTTATTGGAGTGTTCAACATTTAATCACATGGTAACAGGGAGCATGAGCTTCCATATGTTTCAAGCCATCAGATTCAAACAGATATCAAATGGAATTCAAATGTATGTATATTCACTGCTTACAGTGATTAGAATATATTAGTTTATGAATATTGCATTTTGAAGTAGTCCCTAATTTTTGGGAGCAGTATATTTTAGTGGAATGGGATTCCATGGGTAAATGGACTACTGTATATTGGCCTATTGACGGGGATGGGAATGTTTTTGCTTAATCACATAACCAGACCCGATCCAATAAAGAACAAAACTGCCAAACATTTCTTCTTGCCATCCGTTACCCTGTGATTCACAAAGTCCTTACAGGAAGGGGAAGGCCTACATGCTGGGCTGTGGTGGTGGAAGGTGGAATATTTTTAGCTTGTGGTCAAGACATTAATTTATTTAAAATAAGTTCAAAACATTTTATCAACAATTTTCTTTAGTAGGACCACTTGTGTAGGTGGCCCTGGGTGTGATGAACCTCTTTCTGACACTGCCAAACACACGTGATTCCTGACCTGGCCTCCTAGCCTGGGTGGAGGGCTAGTATCTTAAATCCCAAATCTGTCTGAGCTTTGGCATCACCTTCTTATTAACCAATCAAAATTCCCAGGCTTCTTCCTTTATTTTTTGGAGCATTTGCCATTAACATGAATTGAACTGCTTAGAGAATATTGGCTAATTCCACTTATACAAAGAAAAAATGGTAAATGTGATGCAGAAATCAAATATGTAAACTCACCAGCTTGGGGACTTCAGGTTCTGATTGGGTCTTTTCGAGTAGGCACCAAAATTTTCTTCACAAAGAAGGGACTATTTCTAATCATCTGAATCCTTTTCCTGTCCAGTTTTCTCTTTTTTCTATTTTCTTTTCCGTTTCAAGATCTGTTTTTCATTTTCAGGCTTGTCATTCAAATACACATAGACAAACAGTCCCATTGACAAAACAACACTGCCTGCTCCTACATAGCAAGCTGTGTTCCTTTGCTTAGACATATTGTCCATACCTGTTCATGTCTGTCACCCCAGCCAGTAACAGATGGGAGGCCAATGGGACTGTCAACCCCTCTTCTGCAATGAATTAGTGGCCCAGGGCAGAGCCTGCACTGTGTGCGCTCTGGGGATATGCACCAGAACCCTGACCCTGACCAAAAAAAGAAAACAAAACACACCAGAATCATTACCTTTATTAAAAGGTAATTAATTTTTATAAATTATGTTCTCTATCCACTCGATTTTAGCCTTCTACAACTAAGCAGGTTATGGAGCCAAAAATATTATCAGCTCTGAAACATCTGTCCAGTCTACTTCACCCTAAAATGAGGCATGAAACATGTTCTCACATGTTCTCATGATTTTAAATTACCTATTTGCATGCAGCTGTTTCCCAAATGTTAAAAATGGGACAGACAGATCAAAAGAGAGAACCTTAAATAATGTGATATATATATTTTTTTCATATGAGGCATGGGACTGATAAATTTACATCTGATTACCACTGCAGTGTGTCAGGAGCTTCATTTTCTATTCTTTCATAACAGATGGTGAGGTGTAGCTCTGAAACATCATCCATACGCCAGCGCAGAGTCTTGGGAGGTCACTGAGATGATACAAGATCAGAAATTCTCTTTCCTGTTAGTCGGCATTCAGATGTCAAGTCAATAGGGGGAATAATCACGATGCAGTGTTGTGCTCAATATTGCACCAGGCAGGGAAAAGTGGATTCCATGGTACAGGCCGGTAGCCGGGAGTGCAAGCGCTAAAACATTCACAGGAGATCCATGAAGCTAATGAAGACATTTCTATCTAGTCTTCCAGTAAATGAATCGCTTTGACTCTGTACAAGTGAGCACCCTGGAAGCACCAACAGCACAGCTTACAGTGCTCCGCATCATCTTTCACCTGCTTCTTCTTGTGAGGGAAAAGGTTGAAAAAAGAATTCATGAGGTAAAGAAGTGATCAGTGATCCAGTGTAAATATTAACAGATCTACAGAAATCTTTAGAACTTTGTCCGTGTGTCCATTAAAACATGGAGCAAGTATGATGACCACAAGAACCACATTACATTCGGAACCCTCTCTATACCTCATATCCTCAAAACTGGTGAATTTCTACTGGACGTCCTCTGTGGCTCAGTGTGCTGTTATCTTCAAATGGCCACCAAAGCCTCATGTTTAATACTTACATGTATGCTGATCATCCACACATAAATGTCTTTCCAAATGCCTTTCCAATTTTATCAGCTTCATCTCCTATATACAGTACTGTTCAAAATTCTTAGGCCACTATTACATGATGGCATTGTTTTAGCGGTTGTATAATGATCATATATGATTATTCCTCAGTCTCTTCAGTAAGATACAACCATAAAACACCTTCTGAAAGCCGCATTGGCAAGAATTTAGAATGACCTCCCCTTACATGACTAATATCTGCTTCTGGCAGCTGCAGACTGAAGAAGCTTGATCAGGAGTGTCTTTTTTTTAAGAGTAACAGCCAAGAAACCACAATTTTTGGAATGTTTCCAACTATTTTTGGCTTCCAGTGTAGCCCTAAAGCAGTCACTTGAAATCTTTTTATTTTTTTGTTCTTTGTTGCTATGTTTTTGGATTTGTCAACAACGAAACTGGATTTTAGTCGCATGGTGTTCAACAGATTTTTCCAATTCTTGCTTACTAATAAGCAAGACTGATCAGTAGCCAGAGCAAGCATTCTTGTTGCAAATGGCTCTGTTAGTTAAGTTTCCAAGACGGACTGTGAATTATTAATCAGTGTCTATTAGCATGGCTTTAACAAGCTTCATGTATGATCAAAGGAATTAAAAGATTTTCAGAAAACGACTGAAAATTTAGGATGGTGTGTGTGTGTGGAAAGGCTGGTCCTAACCCTCAACGCAGGGACCATGGCACAACCAACCCTGGACAGGGCACCAATACATGACAGGGCGAATGCACATGCTCAAACACTCACACACACATAGGGATGCTTAAGAGACACCAATTCGCTAATGCATGCTTTTGGAATGTAGGAGAATAGCAGGGAAACTAATGCAGACAAGGGGAGAACATGCAAACTCCAATAAATAAACAAATATACTCCAGGTCTGGAGTCGAACCAGAGATGTGTCAATGCACAAATAAATAAAAAAGTGTGCCCCAAAACAATTAACGATGAGTATATGTCCAAAATGGGCAGTACGGGGGCTCGGTGGGGGGGCACCGCTGCCTCACAACATCAAGAAGGTCCCGGGTTCAATCCCAGCGGCCTGGCTTCTTTCTGCGTGGAGTCTGCATGTCCGCCGTGTCTGCGTGGGTTTACTCTGGATACTCCAGTTTCCTCCCACAGTCCAAATACATGCATGTTAGGTTAATTGGTGTCTCTAAATTGTCATTGACTTGTGTATGCAAACACCCCAGCCGTGTAACTGGA